>JAVKLF010000083.1:11615769-11630465 GCA_034783495.1 Millerichthys robustus | reverse complement strand
CCTTGTAGGCACTGAGTGCCCTGCTCTCCACCTCCTCCATGTACAAATTGGCCACAATGGGTGACACTGGGGAGCCCGTGGCACACCCATGTTTGCTTTTGCGATGACCCGGATAACTGAGAATTTGCACAGGCACTAATATTTTATGTTTCAGCAGAGACAGTAAATATTATCGGGTGCTTCAAAGTTAGTTTAACTTTATAAACTTCAGATTTTGCAGGATTTATTTGTGCAAATTTAATGCTGTATGCTCAGAGTTAAAGAGAAATTGTTCGAAACCTGAATGTTTTGGAGAAACCTTTTAGTTGACCACTAGGAACATTTAGGATTTCTTATACACTGATCAAAAGCCAATAAAGTTATCTAAAGCCAAAATGTCTAAATGTCTATACTTTTTGCTCTTTGATCTAGTAATGCTTGACATAATTGAACAACTTTGTCCTTTAAAAACTTTAATGTGTTCATGTGCAAGCTGCAGAGGCAAACAAAGCTGTTCAATTAATAATAGTTTGTAAAATATCTTATTTGTGGTAAAACTCTGCCAAACCAACTGGGCAACCTCTATTTACCACATTGGTAGTTATATATATATATATATATATATATATATATATAAAACTCATTATTTTTGCAGTCAAAATTTCCAGATCGTGTCAAGGTACAAACAGCACTAATAAGATCGGACAGGGAGAGGTGAGGAATACTTTGGATTGTTGTCTCTTATTAAACAATGTGGTTTAAAAGTTTAGTTTAGTTAGTCAACATATCTCCAAATTCATCTGCAATTTTTATATGTAGACTTGCAACGAGGAACCAGTGTTCCTAACATGAATTTTAGGCTTGTTAAAATACACGGAACCTACCGTAAGTAAGTCACTGACTTTGACGCAGCTTGAAACAATTTCCTACCTTCCCCGGACACCATATGCATATTTAGCATCAGTCTGGATGAGTGCCTTCTCTCCCATTTCCATGAGCTGCACCGTCAGATCCAGTGCCTGTAAGGAGACAAGTGTATCTGCAGTAAATTACACGCACATATGAAAACAACAAAGAAACAACACAACTAACCTAACAGGGATTGTTTAGTACCTGGATAACGTCACCATCTCCCAGAGTGAAAGACAGACCCTGCTGCTCCTCTACAAGAGTACCGTCCATCAGGTGTGTTTTAAGATCAATCTTTACACCCTGTCCTTTCAAAGGCCGACTGTCCCGTCCCCTTCCTGCTTCAAGGGCCTTTTTCTTCAACTGATTGTTACCTGCAAGAACATTACATAATATCCCAGATATAGTAGAACACCCTGAGTTGCTATGAAGATATTTTACAATGTCTTTTTAAAAATAATAACAGATATTGTTGAGACTGATTAGTGTATGCAATGGGCTTTTTTACTTTGAATGAGAGAAAAGTAAAGTAAAAGTTTCAGTTTCTTAAATCAGACTACAAAGTTGTCTTATACATCTAATGAATATATTATTGTATTTAATGTTTAAAGCAAATCCTTCAGCAGTAATATTTTCTGTGTCATGATTTGTTACATTTTTAACAAACCTAATACATCCAGCCATTCATCAACTCCGCCTGATGGCTCTGGCTCCTTTTCTGCAGTTCTCTTTTCCGTGTCGTCTGTCTTTTTCCTCTTTCCGCTAACGGCATCTTCCAATGGAGGAATGTCGTCATCAATATCTTCCTCGTCTAAAACCTCACAGTCTTCCCCGCTGTCCAGCAGCGAGGTCCGGCCGGTCTTCTTAGCAGCAGAAGGAGCACTTCCGTGTTCATCTGAAGCCTCCATTGCTCCCTCAACACATCCCCTTTAAATGAAAGACATAAAACCACTTGAAATGAGGCACTTGTGGAGACATTTCTACGTATGTACTGAATCCTAACACGATAAAAGCCCCAACGATAATCTCTGTGCAAAATCTCACGTAAACAAGTCACGTGATAACTGTTTCCAAAGAACGTCGATTGACACATTTTATTTTAATTTCAACCAATTACGCTTGAGCACGTTTACAGAATTATCAACACCTACATGTTAGCTGTTGTGCTTCGACAATAAACTACGGGACACGCGTTTCCCGAAGTTTCTAACAAGTTTTTGTCGTGCAGCTAAATCCCCAAGCGGCTAGCTGGGTACTGCTAACGCAGCTAGCATTAGCTGTTAACTATCGAGCCAGTTACTAAACATTAAATTAATGGTTTTACTCTTTGTCGTACGATAAGCCATTGCATTTCTCCATTTCATACAGTGTGAATGAGCCTAAATGTAAATGACTTAAACAAAATCAACAGTAACCCACCTCTAAAACTGCCTTGTTTTGGTCCTTAGCAGCAGTGTCCCCTTCTGCCAGCAATCAGTGAAGTTAGCTTAATATTTGACAGCTAAGGACCAATGATATGAGTGCAAGTTGAGGCGTATCAATACCAAAGTAACTTCACTGTGTTATACATTAAGCTTGAGGTCTTCAGGTCGAGTTTACCTCAGAAATATAAAATAACTAGTTTAGGAGATTGTTGTTATTTTTCTATTCAAAAGATAATAAAAGTAGATCCTGACCCTACAAACAATTCCTTTGATGCATTCAATGCCTCCAGGAGGCAGCTGCTGATCATTTTCCAACATTAAATTTATTATTTTATTTGCCTATAATCAAAGAGATGCATTTATTCCAATAGAGTTCCAATGATTTAAACAAAACAAAAACAAGCACAATCACATACTTTTACACAGCAAAATCTTAGGTAATGCCATTTAATTGAGTAGTTAATTTTTGTTTCAATTGTGACATTAGCAAATCAAGATTAAAAAAATCTATTTTTGAATAAAATTCCGTCTTATTGCCACTGTTCTTATTGAAATGCTGAGTTATCATTGTAGATAAAAACACAAAGCAAGTCATTTAAGCTTAAACCTTTTAAAATGTTTGTAAACTTGGATTTAATAAAAAACGGTTAATGAGATTTGGGGGTGCTGGGGTGTGAGCTTTTCACCAGACAACATTTCTGTGCGTACAACTAAAACGTACAAGTCCTCAGAAAATGAAGATTCACACAACAAGGAAAAATCAAATGACATTTATTACTGATGCATTGTTTCTTTTTTATAAGCAAATGCTCTGTTTTTCTTTTAGTCTAAAAGAACTTTACAATATAAAGAAACATACAAAGAACATTTTTATTACCTACACAAGACACCTAAATCCCTAAGACAAGAATCTGGACTATCTTACCATGAAATACAAAGCAAACCCAGGAGACAGACTGCTTCATATCGAATACTGCTGCATCATTAGAGACAGGGGAATCCTTTATCTCCCCTCTCCCTGAAAACCTCAACCCACCCCCCTTCCATCAGCAAATCTTCCTCATGGTACAGTATTATACATCACAATAGAAGTACAGAGATGGCCAACAATCAATTTACACAGAGGACCGAGAGGATCAGTGAGACAGCTTTAAACTATACAGTGCTATTACACAGTCAGATAGCAAAGGACAGTTTTCTCCATCAGTATTACTATTTGATCTATTCTTTTTTAAATGTTCTCTTAATGTTTTTTTTATTTTAAAAGTTTACTTAAATTGATAAAAATCCTTCATATTAAAAACTGCAACTTGAGGTCATGTTTTTTATGTTAAGATGCCCTTTGGAAAACATATTCACATGTTTTTATTTTCCTTTTTTGGTGGGAGACCAAAACAGTAACATTTGACTGAAATGTAAGGAGGTGAGTGGCAGCGCGAGGACACGCTCCGTCCTCTCTGTCCCTTCGTCCCGACCACACAAAGTCTTTGTCAGCAGTCAGTCAGCGTGTTACTGTCATTTATACATTTAGCCACTTTACAGTATTCTATAAATGTATCCACATGAGCCAAAAGGTTAGCGCATCCTTCTTCTATGAAACAAACAAAAAAACATGAACAGTTTTATTTATAATTTACTTTCAGCTGTTTTCATTGGTAGTGACTGACATATAAAAACATGTCAATGATATCAAAATGCATTTTACAGTATTTACAAAAGAAAGAAAGAGTAGGGCTGTGAAGGAGGGGAGGTGTGTGATGTGTCGGGCTCCGTTCACATCGATATCAGTCAACCTATAAATACGTCAGCAGAGGCTTCAGCGCTTCGTTACTTATCGTTTGTTTGCAGCTGAGATGTGACGGCCGATCAATTCAAAGTAGAAACAGTGAGTGCTGATAATATTATCTCTGTGTTTCATCTGAGTACAGTTAAAATAAAAACAAACCGCTGAAAATGATCCACGAAATGAACATGAGTTTGTTTCCTCTTCTTCAACTCAACGTGCGTCATTCTGAGTCCCCCTGGGTCTTTTACCCACCACCTATAAGGGGTTTTCTAATAAGATCAGTAAACAGGAACTTCTTGTTATTTAGTCCACCTTGTCTGAAAATGAATCACCATAATGTGTGAATTAAAAAAAAATCAGTTTCAAGAATGAGTCAGGAAGTCCCACAAGCTCTCTGTCAGTCCAAAAGAGCTCTGACTGAATCCTGGGAGGAAAACGCTGCCGCTCAGGAGAAACGTTTCTGGATTCACAGGCAACTTGTAAATAACAAATAATAAAAATAAAAAAAACAAGCACTTTATAAGCTGATTATGCTGCACTTACAAACAAAAATCACAAAATGTTTGTCTTTGCCTGTTACTGAAAGCGAAGCAGCTCCTGTCTTGATAGTTGTTGTTGTGTCACCAGTCATGTTGCAGCAGTAAAAGTGCTGAGTCAGGTTTCTTTTTTCTTTTTAAAGACAAGATAGATAAACAGCTGATGTGCATTCCATCAATCCAACTGTGCTCCTTATGAGAGTTTAGGGGAAACATTTAGGATGGAAACTGTGTTGAGATACAATTTTACAGAGAGGTGTCTAAAATAAAACCCAATGTGCCAAAAAAATACCCCCCAAAAACCTTGAACCATGTAAACAGATAATCATTGTACATTTCTCAAATGTGTGCTACTGGATGCTGCTGCTGAGACAAAATAAGCAGGAAATCATAACTACGTTAACAGAATAACAGCAATTATATAAATCAGAGAAACAAAATGATCATCTATAACAAAATAACAGATATTTAATGAAATCCTTCTTGCCCTAAAATACCGTTATCAGTTCAACCTGTCACGGGAGCAGCGTGTTTGAATGACTGCTGGCGCCAGAGCAGGGTACGCCTAACTGAAGAGGACCGTCGTGATCGAGCCCAGACGCCGCCCGCAAACAGGAAAAGTTTTTGAGATGCGGCAAGGCTTTCACGTCTTCAGGCCCTGGATGAATCCCAGCAGGTGAGGAGGTCCTTCCTGCTGTTTGGAGACCGTTTCATGCCCCTCACACCCATTTTACCGGCAGTGAGATGTGGGGCTTTTAATGAAGTCCTGCTTTCCAGGGGGATCCCCAGGAGCTACATGGCACACCGTCCACAACAAGGAGGAGGAGGAGGAGGAAGGAAAGGACGATGCAAGACACAGCAGGGTGGTCGGAGAGGGAGGGATTCAGGTAAAAGGAGACGAAGAAGTAAAAAAAAAAAAAAAACAAGAGAAAAAAATCACACACTCATCGTCATGTTGGGTGAATACTGTAAAGAGAGAAAAGACAGAAAGGAGAAAATATACGGAAGGTTTAATACACTCTGCACTCAGCAAATATTACACACTTAAAAATATCACTGCTAAATAAAATATGGTCTGTTAGCACAAACCGGTCAATTCATTTTAGTGTTTTCTGTGTTTTGGCTCAGATATTTTAAAAAACCTCATTAGTTTAGGGTTCTGTTCACTGCTGTGTTTCTGGTCTTAGCCGTCGTGGGCTAAGCGTTCTACATTTGGGACAGCTGCTTTGGGTTCTTCTGTGAAGAAGAACAAGAAGAAATGCGTGGCTTTTTCATTTGAATTAGATTTATTGTTTTGTTTAATGTATTAGAATATTGTTGTTGGGTACTTTGGTTACATCTTGTTCTTTTTAAATGTGCTTTATAAATTAATTGACTTGACTTAAAACATGGAAAAATGTGAAAATTGTATTTATAATAATAATCTTTTACTTTTCTGGGAATAATTTCAGTACCTTTTCTGAAAAAATCCTAACATTTATTTTACTGTTTGATTGTCAATATTTAGACCGTTTTATGATGAACTTTATGTTTTGTCACACCAGGGTTACTGTGAATAACTGAATCGACTTATCGATTATCGACTTATTTATGGACACTGATTCAGACTTGACCTTTGTTGTGTCATAAAGTCCGGTACTCACACTTTCACTTTGGAATGGGTTTAAAAAGTTGCCCGCCATCTCGCCGTCATCCCGAGGAGTGCCGGGAGGATTGTTCATGCCAGCCATATTGTTGGGAGAATTCTACAGATCAGACCAAAGAAACCAGTAAGGAGAAAAACAAATCATACAGGCAAAATAAATCGACAGATAACTAGTCAGTTAGTCTTACCTTTGGCAACCCATCCATGTCACCAGAGCCTGTGATTAGAAAAAGGAATGAGAAATAAATCCATTAGCATTAATCAGTAAGAGTTCAAGATGTCCTCTGCAAGTAGGAGCTACTCCCGGCCCCGTCACAAGTAATAGCCTCTAATGAAGCTATTTGTTTCAGATACAGATGAGCAAGAACTTCACTGGCTTTGCTGATCACATCACACCCACAGGATCAATTGGCCCCCTCGTTGCCCCACTAATCTGTTTTAATTCTGATCAATACGGAACTGAAACAGAACACTTCCTCTTCCTGCCACAGGAGGGCAGAGTCCTCCTTCCTGAGGCAGAGCAGAAACAAGAGTTCAGAGAATGTGCTTCTGCTGCTGGGACTCACCTAGTGATCCGTTCATATGATGCTGCTCCATAGCGCCCATTCCTCCCATGGGCCCATCCGGACCTGGTCCCATTGGGAACTAAAGAAAAACAGTCAAGTCTTTTTTTTATTATTTGTAATAAAAAAAAATCAAAGTAACTTTGAGACATAAAACGAACCCTTTCTGAAATGAGTCCAATCTGAATGAAAACACTTACGTTGGGTCGGTTTCCACCAGGACCGATGGGATTCATCATTGTGTAGATGTTTTCACTTGAATTTGTGGAATCTTTGGAACAAGAAGAAATCAGATGTTTAAAACAAGAAGACTGTGAAGCTCTCTGTAACCTACACCTGAGCTGCTAAAATTGTTTTTGGACTTGTATCTTTTTCATTTGGACCTGATCATAACAACATGTGATTTCATTTTTAAATCAGGAATGTGGACAAGTAGAGAATAAAAGAATCTATGATCTTTTAAAAATATATCTGATTGATTTTTAAGTGTGAGTTAAATGATTTAATAAACACCACAAAAACATTTCTTTGAAAATGATCAAATATAAGCCAGAAAAAAGGTAAAAGTGGCAGCTAAATCCTAAAGAACTAAAATATACAGAATGTATTAGCTAGCATGTAACATGCAGTATAAAACAACTAGTACTTTTTCTTTATTTCATTTAATGCAACTATAATCAAACACAGAACTAAGCTGAAATCTCAGACTGAATACATAAAAATGGAAACTAAACACACACTGCATGTTCTAGTCACAAACACAGTTTCTTTATGTAGGTTACATATGAAATATTTCAGCACATTCAGTACGTTTCTTTTTCATTTTTCTACATTTTCACCTAAATAAGAAGCATCTGAGCTCTTCTTGTTTCTCTCATAAAGAGGTATATCTGTCAGAAATCAGGTTTGATGATCGTCAGCAGTGGATAAAAGCAGAGATCAAAAAGAAAACCGGAGCGTAGAACTCACCTCCGGGGCTAGGCATGATGGGAGTTCCTGGTGGGCCGCCTCCCCCCGGAGGACCCTTGAGGGGTTGGAAGAAAAAAGCGAGAGTTATGAGCTGAGTGCACGTGGATGGCAGCATGCCAGGTAGAGATCACAGCACGACAGGTAATTTATGGTGGAACAGGAGTTCTCGACAGGACACTTACTACGTAGTTTCCTGGGGAGGAAGATGAATAAGCTATCTGCGGAGAAGAGGAAGAGAACTCAGTTATTGTAAAAACACTCGGTGCTGACAGAAAGATGATGCGTGGACAGAGTGACTCACTGAGTTATTGTTGGGGTTCGGCCATGGACCTCGTCCACCGGGACCCCTGGGAACACCGGTACAGTTATTTATGCATCTCAGATCACCGCTTTAATATAACCTGTGAACTGATTTATTCAAACAACTAAAAAAAAATGAGCCAAATTTATAAATAGGAATAAAACATACAGTAATGGTGTGTTTCTGATAACTATTAATAAACCATGATAATTAGGTAAGGTAATTGGGACAGGGCAAAGCAGAAAATCAATCAGATTTTAAGATTTTACTGACATCTTTAATCACCGTTTATTTTTTTTTTGTTTTTACCATTTCACAACCTTTTTGTAATCTTGTTGGTGTTGTTTGTGACAACTTGGTAAAAAGTGAATGCAGACAGACACGAAAAGCTCAAAGATTACACTTATTCTAAAACAAACAAAACAAATTACTGTTGCAGCAGTGTGGGAGGATGCAAATCCATTCTGGCAGAGCCAATAAGACACCTATGATCGGAAGGTTCCCAGAACTCAAAAAAAAATTGTGAGTGGAAAGCCCTCATTTCCCCTTGAGCAAGACTCTCAACCCCCCGCCCCACCCACCACCTGTTGCCTGGGAGCTTTAGATGGCAGCACCACTGCTCCACATGTGTGATGGGAAAAGTGCAGAGAAATAACTTCCTCATTGGGGATTATTAGAGTACATTTACTAAAATGAGCTCTAGGAGAATATATTGAGAGTCTTTTTGTATCTCCTAAAACACTCTTAAATAAACAACATTTAATTCCATTTTTCTGATTTCTCAGCTTAATATTGTATGGAGTAAAAAATTTTCCCAAACAATAACAAACATGTTTTTCCTGTACTTACATGTTCATGCCTGGCATCCCTGGTCCCATGGAGTTCGGAGGAGGCCTCATCCCTCCGCCGTAGTTCTGCAGAAAGACGTGAACACAGAGAAGGAGTCTCACAGCTACTCAGGATAAAGGTTTCAGTCTTAATGAGGCAGCAGGGATCACGTCTCCCACTAACCAGTGTCTAATTATGTGAACCTGTGAGCTGTACGTGGGTGTATTTGCACGTATGATGTCATAATGGTCCAGTGGGCGGGTTTGTACTGGGGTCTGATTGTGTGTAAGTGTGTGTGTGAGACGGTGGACCCGCTCCACTCGGAGGAAGAGTTTTGTTCAGCAGACGTTTAAGCTTGTTGAGCAGATGCCACAGCAGCTGCCGGTGCGCTCTCTGCCAAAGTCACAGCGACGGGATGGCACGGAGAGAGGCCGGAGGGCGGAGGGAGAGCGTGGGTGTTTGTGTCTGCGCGAGGTGACGCCTTGTGCTCAAAGGCAGAAATCACAAAGCCACAAAATAAAACTGTCCCTCCAATTCTTTTGGTTAAACAAGTTGGTGATAACTAACTCGTAATCCTCAGCAGAACTGAACGTGTTCAGCTCAGATTAGCAGTGAGAGCTGGTCAAAGCCAAATTACACCTCAGGGTATCAGGCAAAATAATGAGGTGGGCCAAACTGAACATTTCTCTTCAGCAGAGGAAGATAATTATCACTTCATTGTTTATGGACTGCTGCTTTCAAATTATTGAGTTTTTTTATGGAAGCTCTTAATGAAGGGCAACTAAACATTAGTTTTGCTTGCAAATTGTTAGTTTCAGCATCAGATGTGAGCGAACGGCAGCTGCAGAGAGGAAATTGGCTGGCAGAGTGGCAGCATCCCGTCACAGCTCGCTACTCGCTTTAGCGCCAGTTTTGTTTGTTCCAAAACAACAGTTCTGTTCTTGTGTGTGTGGTGACCCACCTGTGGGCCCATGCCACCCATGCCCCGAGGGGGATTCATCCTCATCGGACCCCCCATGTTCGGATGACCTACGGTGATACACAGATGAATTAATGAAGCCGTAATTATACAAATGAGTTGCTCACGTTTAGACGGAGTGTGCTAACAAATTAAAGAAGAGCAGCTTCTCTAAAGCAACATATTTTAGTACCTTGAGGTCTAGTGGGGTCCAAGCTGTTTGGAAGGAGGGGCTGTGACCCAGGGATGCTCCCTGGAGGCTGATTTGGCATACGGAGGGATGGCCTCGGCCCACCTGGGTACCGCGGAGACATAAATGGCTGCAGGAAAGACAGTGGGAGGACAGGGGTTACCTTTTTCAATGAGAGCAATTTATTGTCAAACACAAAGAGTTAAATAAAATTACAAATGAAAAATTAAATAAAAATCCTGGGTGAATATCTTCTGAAAACACACTTTTTCTTTGTCATTATATTAGTTGTTATATATTTCTCCATGTTCTATACAGTATACTTTGTTTTTGTTTATTATTATTTAATCAGAAAAAAACTCCTTTTATTCCTAAATAACTATAACTCCTACATATCTTGAGGATTTTTTTGAAGAATGCATTTAAGACCAGACTGACTGGATTTTAAAAAAAGTGTTTATAAGAATCTAACTACTGTACTGCCAGAATATTCCACGCTCAGATTCATATTGACAAACCTTATTAATAGAAAAGCTTTCTTTGCATGCGTGTGTGTTATGAGTAGTTACAAAATTCACTGTAAATCAAAATGTGAGGTGAAATGACCGAAGGATACTAAATAACTCAGTCCAATCTCATTCTGATGTTTGATTGGTGTTTTAAATCAGACAAATTGTACAAATGTTTTAAAGAGTTGAGTCTCCAATTGAATAAAAACTTTCTCTTTTGCCAGATCTGCGGTTTTATTTTATAAATATTTAAATGAACATCACAACAACATTGTTTCAGGGAAAGTTAAATCAAGCTGGCATTACTCTTAGAGGCCAGCAGAGGGCGCTGTTGTGTTGCAGAATAAATTACTGCTGTACTTCTGTCACATTTTTAAGAATATAGGGCTTGTCATTGCATCGTGAAAAGTAAGACCTCAGGTGGTAAAAGCCATTAGGATAAAGGTAAAGTGAAAGTTACAGAGACCAGCCAGCATCACAGAAGAGCAAAGTGAGGATGTGCAACAGGAAAAAAAAGAAGACACAAAGGATGCAACGTGATAATAACACAAAATGTTCGCCAGCGTTTTTATTCTGTGCCGTACAAATCTAGAGAACATCTCCCTTCCATCTGAGAGCAGGAGGATTCTGCCCGCATACAGAAATTTGTGTGTTTGTGCAGCGTGGGGACAAGAACAGGCTGGCCAGGACACGCACATCGAGCCGGCACACAACTAGTGAATAATGTAAAGCATCACAGACAGATGGTTCACAGAATTACCTCTGAGAATACACTGCTGCAAAAACTACAAATAGCCACATTTCAGTGTCAGGTGATAAGAATGAGTACTGAATTCAATCCAAGTGTTGTAACAGAAACAGAAATGCTGATTGGACGAGCGCGGTGTGTTTCAGTCACTGAAACGGGTTTCATTCTGACAGTAACGCCACAGAGAGTGGACCAAAAAGGTAATTGTGAGTTTTCTGTATCCGTGTGTTTGTTTGAGGCAAATGGAGGACAGCTTATGTAATTACACTTAATGCTAGAGGCAAAGACTGACTTACTACTGTTTTCTTTCCTTTCACTCCTCCCCACCCCACCCTGAGCTCCTTCCTCCTTCAACCACATTGTGGTGGGTTTGTGCACGGAGAGCTGCTGTGCTGCAATATTAATGGTCTATTGATGGACTATGGGCCGGTGAGTGCTGGGCGGTGGGAAAAAAGAGGCCCTCCAGATGCATCTCCGCTCCTTACAGCCGGGCCAGCGCAGCTAAATTATTCATCCTGGATGCTGCCCGTCCTACCCGCTAGCCCAACAAAGGACCCACGTGCTGTTTGTGTTCGAGCAACCGCGAGGAAGGCGGAGGAAAGTAAATGTTTCTGTCTTACCTGTCCGTGAGGGCCCATCATGGGATTGCTGGGGTTGTGTGGGGGAGGCTGCGTGTGGGGGGAGGGCTGAGATCCTGGAGGGCCCTTGGAGAGGAGGAGATATAAAGATGTCAATAAAGTGCAACTGGAATGTATCAGGTTATATGCAAGCTGGAAAGAAAAGACGCGCCGCTCCACGTAGACCGTTGTTGCTGCTGGTGTCCGCCTGACAGAAAGGTTTGATCCCACACTGAAGCTGGCTTTGGAGTTCTCTTCATCTCATTTTTATATTTATGATATTAAAGTTGTCTAATGGGTTACTAAAAAAAGACCAAAAAAATCTAATTGTTTCTAGTTGGTTCGATAAAACTCTATTAAACTCTTTTTCACTATGACTAGAATTACCGCCATGAAAAAGAATGAACTGGAAATTTTGGGTGAATGAAAAAAAATCTGAAATAGTCTGTTTAGTTTTCTGGAATTAGAAGACCACACGCTGAAAAAAAACTGAATTTAAGAAGTATTGATTTGCAAACATTTTGTCCTTTAGGAGCTGAAACACATGAGCTAAACTGAGCTTTTCTGAATTTGGTTCTGCCGCTGTGGTCAAAAGCAGAAAATAAATGCAGCAAATTCAATTTACATACGAATCCTATAATTACCACACAACTATCATCTCTAATCTGTTGGCCCAACAGGGAATGTGTAGAACAAGATTTGTCAGCGACATTAATGCAGAGCCTCTCTGATTTTCATGTACAGGAATTGTTAATTGCCAAGACGAGGTCAGATCAATTCACCGGGAACGCTGTAATTAACATTCAATTACAATCATGATGCCAAAAGAATAATTTAGCGTAATCTGATCCACTTTCCAAATACAGAACTCACGAACGGGTCAGTAAAATGTCTCTGAACTTTTAAAAATGTCTTCCATTTGTTTGATTGAGTTGCAGAAACTGTCAGCGTTCTCGCTTGAGTTCTGAACTTGTTCAGAACAAATGTGTGCAGCAGTGTTTCTCTTAAAATTAATCACGTTTTCTTGCAATGTTTATAAAAAACCTGGCCACGTATGATGTCCTACCACTAAAATGTGTTTATGCTGCTGGAGCGAGGCTCATGTTAGGCTATAGAGACTTGTAAATAATTACAATCAATCACAAAGTATAAAAGAAGTGTGTACCTGAAATTCAGTTAAATAACCACATAATATCTAACTGGTCACCTTATAAATGTTCAGTGAATTCAGTGAAAATACAAATAACAACTGATTTCCTTACAGTCAGCAACAATCCCAGTTTTAGAGACTGACGAACATTCACAACCAAAAAATGAAGCGCTACCGCTAGCAGTTGCTGCTTAAAAATAACTCCAGAACTGTGTGATGTCACATTCACAGAACTGAAGAGTTTTGAGACTGGAATTGGTTTAAAAACAGGGCTTTGGTCTACAACAGGTAACATGTTAACTGTTCACAACTAGTCCATTGAGTACAGCTTCAAAAATATTAGAACTATCACTTTATTGTTTTTTTTCTATTATTGTCTTATCATTTAATAGTTCCTGCACAACTATTCTTAAAGTCATCATAAATATAAAATAATCACACTGATCTAAATAAATAAGCAGAACAACAACAACAAGCAGTGAATGTTTTTTAAAATGACATTTCTACACTGCAAAATTTTACGTTATATCAACATTGTTCATGTTCCACCGATGCTTGTTGTCGTGTTTGTGAAGGAAAATATGAAAATATATTTAATATGATGCCTGAAAGATCAAGGATGTCATTTAAAAGGAATCTAATGATCTAGAGAACGAGTTGGGGAAAAGTTTTCATTTTCAGCAGAAATCTTTAGACTCTGATTCAACGCAGCACATGTATCTGCAGCGTAGATATATTTTATATTTTCTGAACGCGTTGATGCTGATCAAAACGGTCTGAGCGGCAGTCAAGTTGTCAATGAGGCCACTTATTTTAACGGGCCACACAACAGGACGCAGCTCGTCAGTTAATTATTGAACGATTAGCAATCGTTGCCTTAGTTGGACTTATAGAGTATTCTGAATGAGTTGGCAACATGATTCAGAGTGCTGCCTGCCACTCTGTGTGTGTGTTCTGCTGCCTAACACTACCTGCACCGACTCCTTCCGTCTCTCAGAAGGTTCACGCTGAGGCTAATGCAGCGCTAGCTCTGTCTGACCTCAGATGTTATTGCTGCCAAGCCAACTGTGTGTGTGTGTGTGTGTGTGTGTGTGCTTCTAATAAGACACCCCTGCAGGGTCTGGCTGCACTGACCCAGCTGCAGCACTCCGGTTCTCCTCTGCACACAAACACACACACACACACCCATACCGGACTTCTAGTCACTTTAGGAGGACATCACAACGACTCGTACTAATCCTTACCTCACTCCAACTCTTGCTCTAAACTTAAACTTTCTCTTAAACTTAAACCTAATCCTAATCTCACTTTAAGAGTTGATCTTGTGAGAACTATCAGATCTTAGTCTCTATCTGTTCTTTCTTTCTCACACACATCCAAGCGTGCACAGAGCTCCTCTGTTCTTCTGCTCTATAATGTGCCATAATGGTGCACAGCCTCCCCAGGCTTAGCTGCCATTACGTTTGAATGGCCCAACATATGGCCTTTACGGCTGCACTGTTCTCTCTACAGGTCCCCGCAGAGAGAGACACACACACACACACACACACACACACACACACACACACACACACACACACACAC
>JAVKLF010000083.1:11613221-11614725 GCA_034783495.1 Millerichthys robustus | reverse complement strand
ACACACACACACACACACACACACACACACACACACACACACACACACACACACACACACACACACACACACGATGGTGACATATTTGATAGAAGATGGCACGTTTTATATGAATTATTCTGCAAAGGTTTTAGGCACATCTCCTACGTTCAAAATCTAAATTTAATCATTCTGATCGTCCTTCTGTAACTGGAAATTCCAAACATGGTCCAAATACGGAACAAATAATAATCATGTTTATTCTGCCTCAGAAATGGTTTTGAGTATTGTTGAAAAAGTTGCAGTTATTCATAAATGAATGGTTTTTCACGGCATTGGCTCGGTGAAATCGGCAGCACAATCAGGTGAAATTAAAACCACAGAAACGCAGACAGAGATTTAAAATGTTGCCTCTAAATCCAACCAGTCCAAACAGGTTCTGTGGTAATAAAAAGGTAAAAGTACCATCTAATACACATGATTGTTTGCAGGTGTTTTATGGCAGCTCAGATGGAAAAAGGTTCAGGACGAAAACGATTTAGTTGTTTCTTAATAATTGTGAATATATCTATATAAAAATATATATCAGTGTTAATTAGGGATAAATAGTGAAATCTCTCATTTGCTCCTCACACTTCTCAGGAATGTAAGTTTGAAAAAGTAGAGAAGTATGTTTTTAAGTTTATTGCAATGTAACCTTCAGTATTTATACATAGAGTATGGACTCATACAAACAGAACAGGAAACTATTAGCATTCTACTGGCTTTTATTTTGTAGAGTTTGTCTTTTAAGGAGTGATTAGATCATATTTTTTTAGTGACCTCTCAAGAAAAAGCAGTGATAAGAGCAGAAGATGGCCTTACTTCCTATCAGGTTTAAGAATTTACTCTAATCTGAAACTTTGATTTAAAGTGTTTTTTTAGATGAACCAAAAAAAAACCAAACTTTTAAATCTCTGTTACATCTCGTGCTCTAAAATGACAAATGTAGTCACTTTTGTTTTGTTTTTGCAACTTTATTACCAAAGGTTTAAATAAAGTGTCAATAATTAAACAAAAACAACTCAAGTCTGCCGTTTGACCCTCAGAGGTGATGTTCCTGCATGCTTTTTATTCTGTCATTCACATTTTAAATCACTCTGCATTTTACTCATACTTAGGGATGGGTTTTAACCTTTTTATTTTAACAAAAATAAAATAATGAAAGCAGTTGATTTGCAGACTCTGCATGTGCCTACAGCTTTTAACAACGTCTCCATTTGAACCTTTATATCTGGGTTTGCTCCTAAACCTGTAATTGAACCAAATCATCTGTTGTGCTTCTTGGTTTCCTCTAAGCGTAGCAGTCTCCTTCAGGAAAACACAGATTTTTGGATTCCCACCGTTCATTTTAGCACAGAAAACCATTTTTTGTTCAAGTATATAAGGAGCTGCCACGCCTCATCTGCATTACAGAGCTAATGGAACGTTTTGATTATTGATTTTGTCGTACCACATGGAGATTGCAGAATCATGTCAGGAAAGA
>JAVKLF010000083.1:11603221-11610721 GCA_034783495.1 Millerichthys robustus | reverse complement strand
ACATTGTGTTTTTTTCTTTAAGGTTTACAACTTCAAGGAACATAAACATATATTGAAGTATATAGTTCTTGCTTTTGTCTGAAAAAATAAGAAAACACACCACTGTAGTTTGTATTTACATTACAAAAATAAAGACTTAAAACTACTTAAAATATAAATTCCAAGCTACATTAATGTTGATAGGTATATTTTATCATCTTCAGACAGATCCAAGCAGGCTGTTTTACTATGTTTTCAAATTCCCTGTGCTCATACAGTGAACTCTTGATTATCGCAGGGGTTACCTTCCAAAAAGAATCTGCAACAAGCGAAATCCGTGAAGCACTCAGCTTTATTTTTTACAGTTCTATAGAACGAAACCAAAGATCAAAACCTGTTTTCAGTCCCAAGCATTTGTTTAAGAAATAAAAATAGAAACGTTTTCTTACAAATAACTACGATAATTTTTATAGATACTGTAAAATAATAATTTTAATAATCAAACTACGCACATTGTGACTTATGTGTATTTCACAGTTCCTCTGACTGTGCGTCTTCGTGCTGACTCAGCTCCGCTGTAGCATCTTTTTCTAACTAAGGCCGTGGTTCAGGGGTCTTTTCAGAGAGAAGAACATAGTTATGGGTAGTTGTTCTTTTTTGTTCTGGGCAAGAATATTCTTATGAACATCAGACGTGCTATACCTTCTGTACAAACAACATAAAAACTGCACTAAAATAAATCTGCGAAACAGCGAGGCCACGAAAGGTGAAGAGCGTTATAGCGAGGGTTCACTGTATTTTAACAGCTACTATTTGATTTTTTTATTCATCAAATAGATGAAGGGGTTGCAAGACTTTCTTAATGCATTGCTACAAAAATTGAAGAAACTGAAAATTCCTCTAAAGCCTTTTTTTGTTTTTTTTTTACCTAGACTAATGAAACGTATGCAGGAATTCGCCACCATCCACTCAGATTTTCACAAACTGGAACTGCACCTCATCAGACTGGTGAGAAAAAAAGTGACCTCACTGCTGTGAGAATTATGTCTTAAAGTCTGCAGTTTGAAGTAAAACCAGTTTCTGATGTCCCTCAGCAGTTAAGTTAAAACCTTTGGAGTTTTTAGATGTTACCAGATTAATTAGCATCATGTAAGGCTTTCTTTGGCAGCTCTTAAAACAGCATCTAATGAACACTGATGACAAAAATTAAGGAATAGCCAAACCGGAGTAAACAATCTTCTCTCCTCCCAAAACGAATGCAAAACGCATGTTTTATATTTGGCAAAAAATTGCACGAACGCATTTTTTTGAGTGTAAAAAAGCATCCGAGAGAGCAGTAGGGGTTAACAAGCCAACAACTCATGGACATATGAGACAGAGACAGAGGAGGAAACACATCTGGACAGGATTAGGACAGCCAAAGAGGCCACAAAAAGGAGGAGGAGACAGAAGGAGGAGTTTAGGCTAAGTGAGGGGAAGGGTCAAGAGGCAACGGTGGCAGTGGATTGACAAAGATGATGTTCTACAGGAGGGTCTTACTTGAAAAAAGCCAGGGGGCATGGGTCCTGCTGGCATGCCATCATTGGGCGGCATGTTGCCCATCACAGGACTGGGAGCGGCGGCTGCACTCTGAAAAGAAAGCACAGGTTTTTCTCAGCATTAAGACGCTACAAAGGCAGTAAAATATTTCTGTTTGCCAAAATGATCCGAAAGTGTGGCATTGTTTGCTAAAGGATTTCCAACTGTGATTCTGAAACAAGCAAAGCAATAATGGATATCTGTTGACAAGTGATGGGTATATGCCTGCTAAATCATCGAACAAGGAACACAAAAGAACTTGCAAACAGTAGTTTAGCAGGAACATTAACACTGGTTTTGGTTAAATAATTTATACAGTAAAAATGTAAATCAGTGTTAAATAGTTTGATTAATACAAAATTCTCCTAAATGTTCATTCAACCCCTTCTTCTAAATACATCTCTATTAATCAATATTTCCTTCATCTTTTCTCACAATTAAAATGATGTGTAAGAGTGAGGAGGAGGCTGGCAGCAGTTCCTTGGAAGGATGTTCCAAATGGTCACAAAGAAACTTCTATAAAGTGATCAGGTTTTATATTTTCCTGACAACAGATGTCATTTTAAAAATGACAGATGGGAGTTAAAAAGTCTGACTACGACCACAGGCAGACCTCTCTAATCTTCACCACAAAGGTTGTAGCTGCCCAAAAATAACCTTTAACACGAAAGTGTCAGAGCAAAAAATTCCCACATGAATCATTTTGGCATCAATATTCCCATTTCATCAATCATGAACTCATTTTTACAAAAAAGTAAAAACAAAGCCCCTCTCTTTTACTGCAGGTTATCTCACTCAGCCTCGGCTGACCTGCACCAACACTAACAGTGGGATGCACTAATACACACGTACAAACAAAAGATGTGAATCTTTGGCACTCGGAACTGAACATAGAGAGACCACAGAAGTCAGACACAAGCAGAAAAATGGAAAAAAATAAATAAATAAACAGACAAACTTGGTGTACATGAGAAGGAAAACAAATGTTCTCTAAAACTGGGACAAGAAGTCGAACAGTCTTCAACACTCAAAGATGCTGCTGTAAGGTGATGGTGAGCATTTTTACATTGTAAGGCCCAGCTCGGCCCGGCTCAGCCCGGCTCGGCCCCAGTCGACCTGACCTTATTCGAGCCCGGCCCTGATTGTGTTTCCTTTGAGCAGAGGGTCGCCTCGATGTGGACGAGATCATAAACTGCATCCCAACTCTCAAAATCATCTCTCATTGTTGCAGTTGCGTGACTAAAATTGAGCCATTCTGTTTGCAGCTTCAAGTCTTCCACACCTTCTTGTCACATTCTGCCAGGAGAACTTTTCACCTCCCTCCACAGAAGAAACGATTGTGTGATTGGTCAGAAGTTCTTGGCCGTGTTAATTCAGGCTGAAAGCGCTCGGATCCTGCATTTTGCTTCAACTGCTTGCTTCTAAAAGCCGGCTGTTGTACCCGGAAGTGGACAATCATAAAATGTGTCAAATGATCCAAAACTCACGGATGGAGATAAAACAGGTGATTGGCACGGAGGAATCTATCTACATTAAAGTGCGGCCAAAATAATTGCGGATATCAGAGTTTTCTTTTTCCTTTTTCTGCAGTGTAAAGTCCAGGGGGAGGTTTCCCAGGAGCTCAGCGTGGTGTGGTCTAAAGTGACAATGAAATACTAGATAAAATAAAAGCAGTGTATACCTGTGTGTGAGAAACATTGTGAAGTGCTTTAAACCTGTATGAGTTAAAAAAGGTAACAAGTGTGGATCATTAGCCTTATATTGTGTGACTTACAGTATATACATTATTTCATCTGTTAAAACTTCTTTTAGGCTCAGTAGGAAAATTACAAAAAATGACATAATGCTGTCAAATACAGCAAAATACATCAAATACAGCAGTATTTGATGACTATGAATTGATTGAGCTCTGATTTTCCACAAGTAGGACCTCCATTTAAACCCAAACTGAGCCATGTCCGAATGATTAACAGCTTAAAGAAACTGCACTGTTTGGCCCAGATCTTGGGTTTGTGTGTTATTCAGTGTGCTACCTGACCCATTCCGGGATTTGACAGGAATTATGAAAAGAGAAACACGGTTTGAAGTGTGATTTAGTGGTTATTAATTTCTACTTTGGCATGGCAGTCCTTTAAAACCTTTCTGTTTTAAAAAATATATGTATCATTTGAACTTCTTTTACAGAAATAAAAAAAGACAAGATTCAAAACCAGCATAATGAAGAAAGGGACTTTTTTTTACACTTAAAAAAAAAATAAATGAACCAAAACACTTCTGATTACTTAAATTTGGCCTGATTTATTCTTTCTTGACAAAAAACAAAAATCCAGAACCGCTTTAGAGACACCAACGAAAGCATTAGGCTAAATTTTGGATTTTTTTCTTCAATGCATCAACAAAGTAGACTAGAGTTAACCAGCTCTGGTGTTTCTGCTCTGGGAGATCAGCAGAAACAAAGAAAAAAAGCCAAACAGACGAGGAAAAAAAGGAGGATGAAATAGTAATGAGAGCAGAAAGAAGATGCTTGGATGGGTGGCACAGCTTCTCACAAAGAAAGAGGAAGAGCGAATGGAAAAGGTGCTGCTGGCATGGAAGCATGTGTGTGTGTGTGTGTGTGTGTGGCTGCCTGCCTCAGCCAGCCAACGAGAATCGACAGTATTCAGGTGAAGCAGCAGCAAAAGGCCCCTTCTCCTAGTTGCCATGACAACCCCGACCTCAGCTCCTGCTCTCTAGTGCCCATTAAAACCCTCAGGCCGTCAATCATCAGCATGGCCAGGGAGCAGAGAGAGCGGGAGAGAGAGAGAGAGAAAAAAAAAAACAGAAGAAGAAGAAGAAGAAGAAAGAAACAGAAAGACACGGAGTTTGAAAGCAGCCCGTGGCTTTTGATAGCTGCCCTGTTTGCCACAGCGATCAGCTTTTTTCCCTCCCTGCACACAAACAAACGCGATACACAATAATACCTGGCTGCTCAGCGTTAACCCCTCACACACATCAGACTAACAACAATTCACAAATTTCATCCTATTTTTTACACTTCTTTCATGCCATTTTTATTTCCCCTTTTTCATCTTCTTCTAACATTCATCCATGACTCATCCTCATACTGAAAACTAGATTCCTGGGTGTCTTTAATACTGTTTGTTTAGAGCAACAAATCTTTGTGCTTTTCTGCTGCAGGTTTGATCACAAACAGCCATTCAGGCTCACATGTCATCCATCATCATGTAACTTAAACACCTCTTCAGTTTTAACCACAATAACACATCCAAGTTTAACAACCAGTTCGCTGATGCAGTTGAAACATAAAGTAAAGCTGGCAACATCTGCATCCTCACACATCTTTTCAGATTACAGAAGATAACTATATAACTAAATATGAAACAATTTAGAGAATAAAGAAACAGTTTAAGATAATAAAAAATCTAAATATATAATTTTAATGAACAGAGATGAGATTTTAGGAGTTCAATGAATGCCTGGAGGGGAGTTTAAAAGCGTAAATGAGGATATTTCTTTAGATCTGTTCTACTTTAGCCTGAGGAGGAGATCCAGACGATGACTGGATTATTTTATTCAACACAAATCACAGCACGGCTGAAACAAGATCAAACAGGTGAGTGTAATATTTGTTGACTTTTATTAGTGTCAACAACAAAAATCATCTGACAATCTCATCAAGAATTTTGGGTTGAAAAACCGTTTCCTTAGCAAACACAGAAAGGGGTGTGACTCAATCCTCGATGTATCGTTGCTTTACAACTTCAAGATGGCCGACACACAACGTGTTCAAAATACAGCTTTCTATCAATATTTGTTAAATATTATAAAGATAATATGTTTCATGTCGCAATTATCTTAGAATGATGGATTCTGGCAGTCATTGGCCTAATTTATGGGAAAAATATTTATTCTGGTGGCCATCTTAGAAATCCAAGAAGGCTGTCATCTAATATGGATTTTGGTGGTCACCACTGGAACCTTCATGGGTTTAGACACCAAGATCATCGATTTATAAAGACTAGAAACCAAGTTAGAAGGCAAAATGGGTACATTATATAAAAAAAGACACACAAAAGTACATAGGTTACTAGCCTGGAGGTAGCAGCTGAGACTGATCCCCAACTTATACTCTGAACGTTGACATTTATTTTCAATTGTCAATTCAATTTTCAAGTGTCCCGTCTTGGTCTTGCAGAGTAGCAACATTACAGGACGTATATTTGATAATTCTCTTGAACAGCAGGGACTCTGCTCAGCTTTGGCCCCTCTGGCTGAGGTCCTGTTTGGCTCCGATCAGGAGGCTGGCTGCGGCACACAGACTGTGACTGAGCAGCTGTATCAGCGCGGCGATCAGACCTGGACTTCCAGGGGGGTGGGGGGTTGTAATGGATCTGCTGTTATCTACCTCTAAACAAGCAGGCCAACACACTGCTGCCTACTGGCCACAACAACAGCGACACCGACCTGCTGTCTCTGATCAGTCTGACCTGACTAACCAAACGCAGAAGTGTGATGACAAACGTGAAAAACACAAAGTTCAATCCGACTTCTTTAGGGATATACTCATGAGCTACTGTTTGTATCTGTTACTAAATCTGTTTTTTCCTCTTTATTTTATGTTACACTGTACACAATATATGCATTAAGTGTTCCAGTCTCCAATTAATCCACTTTTCTACCAATAAATATGCAGTGTGATTTGCAGACAAGGTGCGAGTCCTGTCTGACCCTGCTTCCAGTTAACCAAAACCAGGAATTAGTCTTCAAGCTGCCTCCTACTGTCACCGCCACATCAAACTCTCCTCACATCTCTCATTTGTCCTTCTGTCAAAGCCCTCCTTCTCGTCCTCTCTCCTCAGCTTCAAGTGCTCCAATAAGTCTGTCAGTGGAGTCAACTCTATAAAGATTAGCAGAGAGGCAGGAGTATGTAAGCAGGACTGCCAGCTGTCAGACGGGTCTAATCGATGGAAGACAGAGAGCTGCCAGGCTGCTCTGCCAGGAACCCCGCTCCCAAAGCTGTGACAAGGAAATGCCCTCAGTGGCTTTCTGCACACACACACAACATGCTGAGTACACACTGTATACACAACCCACACAAGCCTGCACATGTGCTTGCAGCTTTCCCATAGCTCCTGCAACTGTTATGTCAATCAGGTGAATTAATTACCTGTAAACAAATCTGCTTCTCACAGAACACAAACACATTCACACGTATCCCCCCCTCCTCCACCCTGCCTCTGAAGCGTCTCCTCCCAATGCCACGTACCCACAAGCCTAAAGCTGCCTCCCAGCTACCCGAGCACTGCTCGGAGGTGGAAGCCCCGAGGGGAGGTGCTGTGGCTGGGATTCACCGCCCATCTCTCCCCTTATTGCCCCGGAGCACCTGCATTCACAACCGCCACTGCCTCCCAGGCTAACCAATCAACCTGTGGCAATCCCCACAAACTATCTGACAAAGCAGGAAACATTTGGCTGAGTGCATACAGAGACAGAAACAGAGACAGAGACAGACACAGAGACAGAGACAGACACAGAGACAGAGACAGAGACAGACACAGACACAGACACAGAGACAGAGACAGACACAGAGACAGACACAGAGACAGAGACAGACACAGACACAGACACAGACACAGAGACAGACACAGACACAGAGACAGAGACAGAGACAGAGACAGACACAGACACAGACACAGAGACAGAGACAGAGACAGACACCGAGACAGAGACAGAGACAGACACAGAGACAGACACCGAGACAGACACAGAGACAGACACAGAGACAGACACAGACACAGACACAGACACAGAGACAGAGACAGAGACAGAGACAGAGACAGACACAGAGACAGACACCGAGACAGACACAGAGACAGAGACAGAGACAGACACAGAGACAGACACCGAGACAGACACAGAGACAGACACAGAGACAGAGACAGA
>JAVKLF010000083.1:11521242-11531743 GCA_034783495.1 Millerichthys robustus | reverse complement strand
CAGTTTACAGGCTGAAGATGATACTCTTAAAAAGCAGAGGTTGTCAACAACATATAAAAGCCACATAACCAAAACAAGACACCAAAAAGGTCAGTATTGATTAAATATGTTTATTTATTAAAATTGTTATCATTCCCTATAAATATTCCATGTTTCGTAAGGTGTCATGTTCTTTATGAGATCTTATGAATTCACAGGACAAAAACTTAAGTAGAACTGATAACAGACCTGATGATGGTCTGAAAGTGCTGTGAATTTGATCACTGTTGGAAATCTATCAATTACTAAAAGATTAATATACAGAAACACGGAAAGAGGACCCTTATCAGTTAAAAAGACAAAAAGCAGAAAATAGTCAGTATCAAACATTCTTCACTGTGTTTTCTGACTCACCAGAAAGGACACGAGCCTTCGTCTGGTTTTGTTCATGAACTTTTTTTAAGCACACGATTGCGACACAACAGGAGGCATTCAGAAAATTCTGCGCTTTGAGTTCACCGTTTAACCGTTTTAGACCCCCGAGTAGTAGCATCATTCTTTCTCATTCTCTACAGAAGTGGTCAGGGTTCTTTATTTTTTGTCTTTCTCCTCACATTATCCACAGAATCATGTTTTCTCTCACTCCTCTCCCTGTGCAGAGAAGCCATCCCCAGGACAACTATTAATCAGAGGCAGACATGATGGATGATTTGCTCAGCAGCAACGCCATTTATTTTGCCTAAGCACAAACAGTTGATGTGTTGGGAACATTTATTATTTCTGTAAAAACAGACTAAAAAGAACACAAATATTTACACATTTACAACTGAACACACATTCCAGTCTTCTGTAATCAACTCCAACCAAAATGACGCAGGAGACTTAAATCTAAAAGATCTAGTTCTCTGCATTTTAACCACGGCTTCAGATGAGGTGTCTGGTGTTACAGCGTGTCGTAGCACTTTGCAACTTCTTCAGCACTTCATTATGGAGCCGTATAATAAACACTGTGGACCCTGCTGGTGAGGACTCTTAAAAAAATTCTGACTTGAGGCCAATATGAGTCACTGCCAAACTGTTACATAAATAGTTCAAACCAGACCTGATGACTCATTCAGTCTGAAGTGTCTTGCAAATTGACTTGTTCTAACCTTTTTTGTTTCAGTGAATGAAAGATTTGGAGGGGCTACATCAGAGACTACCAGAGGAGGATTCATTCGTGATGCTCCAACAGCAAATAGACACACTTTGATAACAGAAGCAGCAGTCCCACGTTTTCTCAGTTTTTTTGACCCACCTGTATCGAGACCCTCCCAACAGCCAAGTTTGGGTTAATAATAGAAAAATGACCGTTGTCCTCTCTTTAAAGTAACAATTCAGATGCACATCAGAGCAGAGCTGAGTGGACATGTTGGTGAAAGAAATGGAGAAGACGAGGAAGTGATGAGCAGGTTTGGTCTCAAGGAAAGAAACCAGGAAGTGGATTTTGCCAAGAAGATGGAAATGATTTCCAAAAGATTAAGGACTATAGGGTGACCTTCAAGAGTACACAAGTAGACTACATTCTGTGTAGAAGAGGGAGCCTATTTTCAGTGCCCCCCACGTAGCTCCCACATTTAAAAAAACTGCGGATGTCACTACTGGATCACTGTATTTTTTTATTGTTTAATTATTGCATTTTATTGTAGGGCTAATATTCCATAAAGAGTGCAGGCGGGTGTCCAGGAAGAGAAAAAAACAACAACTACAGCATAACACAAACATTCCATTAAAGAAAATCAAGTTGTTGTTTTTGTTATTTGCTTGTTTTTAAAAAAAATACCCAAAATGAATAAAAAAATGAGAAGAAACTATTTTAGTCTTTCAGGGAGACTGGAACTTGGGTTTGCCTTAGCACCTCTAGCAGTTTAAGCAAAACATTTAAATGCCCTAAAATGATAAGTCTAAACTTGTATGTGATTGTAAAGGTTTAAAAATGCTTTACACCAGTGGTTGAATATGTTGGACTTACAGAGACATTCCTGAAGAGACAGTTGCAATAGAAGACATTGTGTTGTAACATCTTGAGAGAAATGCTTTCCTGCTTCTGCCACTGTCGCTGCCTGGTGTTATTTAGCTGAACAAAATCTAAATCTGGGTAAGAAGAGAAGGAGATAGAAACTGAAAATAAATAGATAAAATGCACTTTATGGAAAGTTGATTTGTGCTGCTAAAAGCCAAGTTTTTAAATGGGAACCTGACAGACAGTTGCCAAGATTCAGATTTTTGGTGTTTTGTAGAAGACAATTTTCTTGAGGTTGGAAAACAAATGCAGCCTTTGCAATGGTTAGTTTTTAACACAGAGGTCCAACAGAAGAGGATGAGAGTCTGTTGACGGTCTGCTGGGCGTCAGTCCTTTGTGCAGTTAGTTGCTACATGAAGATATGAGATCACTGCACTAATTAAACAAAGCTTCATCACAGCACTTTATTCAGTTCTCACTAATAAACGATATCCCTTGATGGGGATTATTTTAACACCAGGGTATTTTTTGGGGATGATCTCTCTGTAAAAATCATCTTTGAGTTTTCATTTTACTTGCACTAATCCTATTTTGTTGAAGCTGATTCACATGTGGGGGGGATGCTGGAGTTTGTATCTGTCAGTTTGTTTTTGTGGTGTCACTTTGGCATGACTAATGAGGATTTAGCAGCAACAAAGAGGTGTGCCCGGGCCACAGTATTGGCTGTGAGAAAGGCAGCTGTAGGATATCCTCACCGATGATTGGCCCTGGCAACATGGCACACCATGGAAAAATGTCTTCCTCTCTGGCAGGCTTGATGAAGAGCTGCCTGCTTGGGAATTAATTGAATAGGCCACTCCATTTATGCACAAAGAACACAACACATGGGGTATGTGGCGAGCAGTATCAGTTTTCTTTCAAGTTGGGGGGGTTGGGTGGAGAAGGCGGAAACAGAATGGAGAAAATGAAAGATGATCTTCTGATTTATTCTAAATTAAAGGTTAGGGATTGGAAATGTTTTAAAGGTTTGCAATAGAAACCATTGTCTCAATGAGCAACATTAGAAGTGGTGTTTTTAGCGCTGTGTCGAAAACTCATAAAGCTTCACATCATCTTGTCACATTATTATAGAGCAGGGGTCTCAAACTCCAGTCCTCGAGGGCCGCTGTCCTGCATGTTTTAGAGGTTTTCCTGCTCCAGCACACCTGGTTTGCATGACTTGGTGATTAACAGGCTTCTGTACAACTTGTAGAGTTCACTCAATCACTGAATCAGGTGTGTTGGAGCAGGGAAACCTCTGAAACATGCAGGATTGCGGCGCTCGAGGACTCAAGTTTGAGACCCCTGTTATAGGGTATAACATCCAGAAACAATGTAAAGATCTGATATCGTTCAATTTTGTTGTTGATGCAGAACCTCATTACCACCACAAACAGGATCAGAGACCAGAGGCAGTCATAGCTGAAGACCAACCTACACCAGACACAAGTTTGACTTTGAGCTGAGAATGTAAATTTGCAAACTTCGACTTGCTTTGCTTCAACAACTCTGGAAGGCTCCTGGAGTCAGCCTGCAGTCTGAGAGTGAAGTTCTCTGTTAGTAAAATATGGAACAATGGAGAACTACGATCTTTCATTAGAACTCTAGCAGCAGCATTTTGGAATAACAATATTTTTTTGCAGAGTGCTGCTTCACTTGAAGCCACTCAGAAAAGAATTTTGTTTTCACATTTATATTCAGTAAAAAAATACAAATAAATAAGAAAAAAACATTTGTGTGTGTGTGTGTGTGTGTGTTATTGAATTACTCCAATCTACGTTACTGCTATTTGATCAAGCGTTGCAATTGTAAACTGTTCAGTAACTCACAATGCCATCTTCTGCTTTGCATTACTTTATCATACTAATAAAGGATGGTCAATCATGTTTCAGCTTCATCCCCTTTAATGACTAACTCACCCGTGATCTAATAGACATGACTGAAATCTTAAAATTAGTCATGCACCATGGACCTCAAGACCAAACTGGATGTCTCACCAAAGCTTGAACTGAGCCGACAGTGTGGAGAGTATCCATAATGAGGACATAAACCTCCACTAGACTGTAGGTCTGCTCAGAATGCCAGAATTTGTCCAAGTAGATACGTCAGAAATAATTGCCCAGTTCTGCTGTCTTTTTTTAGCGACACTGACTGAAGATGAGGGAACGTAATGTGGGACAATAAGACATCAGTCACTTCCCAGCCTTCATGGGTGAGTGGTTAAAACAACGAGCAACACAAGATAATTGTTTACCATATTTTTCAGACAAAGACCATTTCTTTTTGCCCAAATCAAAACCTAATTTTCTTCAAGTGAAAAGCAAAGGTTTCACATGTTCAGGTTCTGTTTCTCTGATTCACTCTTCAGCCCCTCTATAAACTCTTTACAGTGCAAACACAACAAAAGTGTACAAAAGTTTAGAAAGCACTGGCATCTGCCTCCATGATGTCAGTCATTGGTTGCAAACAAGACACCAGAAGCAGACACAGTGAGCCTGTTAGCACTCTACAGCAGTTCAAACTGTCAAATATGTCAAGATGTCACAAAAGTTACAGGAAAAAGTCTAAGAAAGCAGAAAAAACTGGTTTAAGTGACAGTTGCACAACAAAAGTGTTTACTTGAGAAACTAGATTGAGGCGTCTGTGCATGCTTAACTTCTCAGAGAAAGAAATATAAGCTACTCTTTTCGTTGCACATGAAAAAGCAGATTTTTTTTTGCTCTTTTAAAAAAGAAATATCAGGCAGCAGTGCTAGGTTAACAATAGCTGACCGAGAGGAACTATAAACAGAGAAAAAACAGGAATGAAGGGAGCGGCAAAGATGGTGTATGAAGGACTGAAATGAAGTGAATCACCTTTACGGGGTCCTGCCTCAGCGCTCCCGGGTGATTGAACAGATCAGCGAGGTTCAGCCTGATAGAGCAGAGGGAGAGAGAAAAGGCAGGAAGAAAGATTTATCTGGATGAAGGGATGTTATCCTCCTACTGTATGTTCTCTAAGTGGTAAATCACAGAGAGAGTCCTCGCAAGGTGAAAGGTCCAGTTTAATGACAACACGACAGTAAAACCTCCACCAACATGACGGCTTCTGTTTTTACAGATGGAAACAGAAGCATGCCAAAGGTTATTTTTACCACTGCTTCATTTGACGGATCTTTACTTATAAAGCTTTTGGATACTTCTCACTGCTTTTTATGTTTGCTGGAAAACATAGAAGAATAAAAGAAAAAAATGCTTTGAAATTTGGTGAGATGGACAGTAACTGTGGAACATCAACTGAAGCAAAGAAGCTCAACAAACAACTACAAACCCAGACTAGTTTAATGTCTGAAACTAACCACTGTGAGAGTTAGTGTTTTGTTTCGTGTCGAGCTCCTTTCCTAAAGGAAAATACTCACCTGTTTGCCTCGCTGCCTCTACGCTGCCAAAACACTCAGGAACCCAACTCACCTGCCACGCTTCCCCGCCGCCCTCTGGAGACCTCCTCTGTGTTTCATACCCACCTTGGATCCACACCCTCCTGGTCCTCCTCGTCCTCACCTAACTCACATGCTCTTCCTCGCCGTCCTCACACCTGGAAGATTGTAAGAGATCTCCTTCTCTTCAGAGATGCCGTCCATCCATTTTCTAATCCGTTTCTCTTCTTTCACATCCAGATCAGTTGTAAATAAACTTCACTTACTTCCCCTCGGCTCACTAATAAAATGTGTCGGAAGCTGCAAATTGTGCTACAGCTGTAATTATCAGCTGGTGGTCAGTGGGCCAGTTTGAGATTTGAGCATTTATTTTAGGGCCAGAGACCATGTCAGCTTGATGTTCACACAGACCAGATTGTCTCATTGTTTGAGGGCTCTTCGTCACCGCTTGCTGTTTAATTTTTTTATTTTATTTTTTTGCTTTCGTAACCAACATTCTAGAATAAATTTGGGTGTAAGCTTTTCAATTTTGGCTTGCACATCGTAATGTCAGGTATGCATGTTTTCCTCCCTTTACTGTTTTTTCTTTACCGTAGCTTTTATTTAATCCTGTGAGCCATGCCCTTGATTTAAAAAAAAAGAGTCAGATTTTAATTAAATCACAGATTTGAGTCAAGGAACTACAAATGAAATCTCCCCCTATAAAAGTGTTGTGCAGAAAAAAAGGATTACACCTGTCGAGAAAATACTCCCCAGTAATCAAACCCCAAAGACACTGTAATAGCCAGGACAGATGAGGATAAAAAAGTCACAAATTAAAACACCTAAGTGAGTCTGAGCACAACTGGGCTCCACCCAGACTTCAAGAAATTATTTATTATAATTAATTGAGTTGTGTCAAGGATCATGTTACATTTTATTTTAACAAATACGATATAAATAAACTGCTGTCTTGAACTGTGGGTTTTAAAATTCAGATTTTTTCTCCTTTAGTTTCTAATATCTGTAGTTTTCCAGTGTTTACCCTTCTTAAGGCTGAGTCTTTCCACAACTATTGGTTGGATCATTACTAACGGTGACTTATAACACCAACACCCAACTACCAGGGGGTCAAAACATTTGGCTGTCGACACGTGGCATTAACATTTGTGATGCTCCCACAAAACTGGCACCCAAATCCTTCAAACCTTACCCCATTGAGACCATCATCTGCAGGAAGACTCGCTCTTTCTGCCAGCATGAGAAAACATTCCACCGTGCATGTTTTTCCAGAACACTTTGAAAAATGCATGGACATGTTCACATAAAATATGCCCAGAAGAGTCATTTTCTTGTGCCATTGTTGCCTAATTTAAACTGATAATAGATAAGACGATGTTATAGCCTCATTTAACGTTCCAGTCCATGCCTCCTTCTCTTCAGGTGCAGCAACATAACAAAAGTCTTACAGCTTCAATAACTTATTACAGTTACAGTAATTATGATTGCTGAAACAAAAAATTCTGAATGTTATCTAGACTATTTTTGAATTAACTTCAAAGGGTTCAAAAACAGTATTCTATTTCCTTTGGCTAAGTTTTTTTGAGGGGATGAGTTTTTAGGCATTTTGTGAGGCCTGACATGCTACTAATATTTATATAACTAAAGCAACTCGCTAACATCACATCACTGTTAATGTGACCAATTGCTTTTAGCTGCAAACATCCACAGACCAGGTGGTCAAGTCTGTTTCATGTATCAAATATCTGACCAAACTTGGCAGAGTTGTTAATAGCACTTTTTTCTGAGATGTGAAAAACCGCAGCATGCAAACGTTAAAGCTTCACAAGATGAAGGGAGTTAAAAACAAAAAAAAAAACAGGAAAACCAAGTACAAAACTAATATATATCATTTTTTATATAACAGAATTAATAGTTTATTATGTTCATCTTATATTCTCAGCTTGTTTGGACCCAAGTAGACCAAACATAAGAAGAAGTATTTTATATCTCAGTCTTTTCTATTTTATAATAGCATTGTATTTTATGATTGTGTACAGCACTTTGGTCCTGTTGGTGTATAAAGTGCTTCATAAAAAAAGTTGGTATGGTATGGTAAGAATGTCAAATCAGCTTCACAAAATATGCGTGATTTGAATCAGCGCAAAATTGTTCAATAAAAATGTACCTTCATTATACAGCTCTATTATATTTACGTATTTGCTTTATTAGACCTGGAAAAACAAGTCTTATTTGTTCAACTACAAACATGAGCATGTGTGTTGTCAGATTAACGGTTCAGGACAGATTGTTGTAACTTAGCAACCTCTTCTTCTGCATCCAAAGACAAAATATGAAAATGCACCAGCCCTGCTTGGTCTGAAGCGTCTCCCCAACATCCCTATTTGAATGAAGTTGAAGCTCTGTCATCTCAGCGTCTCTGTCTGCTGAAAGCATCAGCTGCAGACGCGTCCAGCGAATAAATTTTCCCTCTTTGTTTTGTTTAGAGGGGTTTTAATTTTGCTGCTGTTGGAAAATTACCCATAATTGCAGCCTGCAGATGCTTATCCCTCTCTTTCTCCTCTCCAACCACTCTCCAGTGTGCACTAGCTGAACATGCACACAAACACAGGGCTGCTGCAGGCTCTGTGCAGACACTGGGTGCTGCTGGGGGACACAGCCACATTTTCACTCCGTCACTCTGGGACACGTTGCAGCATTGAGACACGCACATGTTTGCATGCAGACTCATACGCTCACACGTCCACCCAGAGGTTAATAATGAGACTGGGGCAACATGATTTATGTTTCATAGTGCAATCTAATTGATTTGATTAATCACATTCATTCCAGGATAATTAAATTACCACATGAGATTACAGAATTTTCGGCCTGAAACACGCCCAGCGGCCATGCTGTTTGTTTTGAGCTACATATTTCTGAAAAGCTGTGATCAATGAATTTCATGGCCTATAAATCATTAAAATCCATTCCTAAAATAGTTTGTGCATTACAGAGCAGTTTTTCGTAATCCAGACTGCGTGACTACAGAATATATTTTTACTATTGCTTTTATAAGTCCTTGTTTTGTTATTGAGAATATAAATGAATATGAAGCCACTATCACTCAAGAAAAATATTAAATAGTTGTCATAATTTGTTTTCATTTTTACTAACAATTTCATTTTAATATCATTATATAAGGTGTAATGGTGTTGTAGTCCAATTTTTCCCTTTAACCTTGAATAAATGTTATGATCTTGGTATCAAACCCATGATTAGGTCTGGAGGATCAAGTGGTAACCATCAAAATCCAGATTAGGTATCAATCATATGCAAGAACAAACTAATGTAACACCATAATTTTGTATAAATCAGTCAGAAACAGACAATTGTTCACATTAATTTAGTCTGACAGGAAACATAATTTTACATAAACGTAAAATAAAATTAAACTTATTGAAAAAGAGTTGAACAGAAGGTTACAGACAACATTTTTTAAAAATTGACTTATCATGAGATTTATGAACCTATAATTTTTTAAAAAATAGCACTTTCTAGGGTAAACATCTGAGCGGTACAGTGAAACAATTTGTATCAGAAACAGCACTGGATCCTAAAAGATGTTAACCTCCTATACTATTTAGAAAGTCGCAAAAAATGTTTGCGAATGGCATACATGTCATAAATACTACCAGAAACTTCTGATTAGATGAAAGACAAAGTGCCTTTTTCTTACACTTCTTAGGAAGAGAGGGTCAGCATTTGTTCTACACTCGACTAGAACAAGGTGCAACATTGGGCTGAACTAGAAAGACATTTTGTCCCTGAAGTCAATGTGTTGGCATGCAGCGACACATTGAGACAACATGTCACCAAGCATCAGAGCAACGTTGTTTTGGCGAGATGGAAATTAAACATACAAGAGACCAGCTCATCTCTAACGTTGATGTCACGACTGTGAGAGATGAGGGAAGACCTCATCCTGGACAACGCTCTGACCATCACATGCCAAGTGGAAGCAGCGGTTACCGTAAAAATGCTACATTTATCTCAGCTGTAAGCCTAGTCCCAGCTGCACCTTTACAGACTGTGAATCACCACGTGATCATTTCAGAGAAATAAACAGCTCGAATGCATGGACCTCCACCTGTCTGCCTTGTCTGTTCGTTATGAACAGCCAAGGCATAAAGATCAACTTCACTGTTCCAGATTTGGATCAGATAAAACACCTGGCTAATAAAAAATATCCTGTGTAATAACTGCTGGAAAAAGGGACATTTCACCAAATAACGCAGTGAGACGATGGCCGTTGTGGAGTTAGCAATACTGCGTGTGAATGATCAGCTAATGGCTGCAGTATTTGATGAAAATCACATGTAAAATGAACACTAAAGCAGTACAAGGAAACTCCCAGGTCCTGGAGTTGATTGTAGATACTGGAGCATCTGTATCCATTTTACCAGAAACCATCTACATGCAATATCTTGCATAATGTCTACTGACCAAACCCAAAGTCAAAATAGTTATATGTGCAAAATGTGACCCACCTGTCATAAGCAAAGTAACTCCTCGAGCTGAAGCTAAAATGAACTGATGCAGCAAACACAACTTTTAATGATTGAATTTTTACTTATGTAAAGAACCGAACAACCCAAACCCTCAACAGATTTGCAGACTTGGCACACACAAGAAATGTTGCAGGGACTCCAGCAAGGACAGGCCCATTCAGGAACTCATGGAGACACCTGTGAGAAGACTCACCCGTATAAAGGGTAGATTCTTGATTAGCTGTTGTGGATCAGCTGTGTCTCAGGGCGTCTCGGGTCTGTTCAGCACCTGTAATGACACTCGAGAGCAGAGAGATGGAGCCAGAAAACACACAGACACAACGACTGCATCTGTTTCTGACTGTGAATTAGACTAGATTAGATTAGATTAGATTAGTCCTTTTGTGCTGCCTATTTATTGACGAGTCTCTTTTCAAAGCATTTATAAACGTGTGTGAGATTCAGTGTGAGGGTTTCATACACCATTAAGGTTGACCAGAAATCTAGACTGAACGGGACTAAATATAGCTTAAAGGT
>JAVKLF010000083.1:11446161-11476719 GCA_034783495.1 Millerichthys robustus | reverse complement strand
CACACACACACACACACACACACACACACACACACACACACACACACACACACACACACACACACACACACACCACAGACTTTCTGTTCAGCCCTTTTCAAACCCAGAAACTTTATTATACTGTAGCTACATGTTTGAAGGAGGAAATAATCTGACAAAATGACTTTTAGAAATGCAAAGAATTTGGGCAGAAGTATTTTTTTAAAAACTTGCAATATTGGTTCCAGCTACTCCTTTAGAATCAGTATGAATATTGCAAAGATTTGAAAACAGTTTCCTTAAAAAGATCAAAAGCAACATATCAATCTTCATTTTGTGAAACAATTTTTATGTCGACTTTGGACACCAGCATCTTGTTACATCATGTCCCAACCCTTTTGGTTTTAGTTTGACACTATTTTCCTGCTGCTGTACTAAATGTTGAGTAATGAGAAGGAGCTCCTCCTCACAGGTTGTTTGATTTTGACTTTTCAACATCCACTAATCTAATACGAGATTGAGTTCAGTGAACAAGGTCCATGTTTTTTTTTAAATATATACTTTAGTTTTAGGTGTTTGTAGCGAAGTGGCAGTGATTATTTATTTCCCTATGTACAGATATCTATTGCAGAAATATTTCCATGCAGTATTTGAAGATTCAGAAGATTTCTACTTTTTAACATCCAGAGGTTTCTTTGACTCCTCTGACTCTTTAAAGAAGCGATGAATGATAACGCACACTTGTGTTTAAGGCAAGCTTAATTTGTTGAAATATTTTCTCACATCCTCTCAACTCAGTGGCTCTTTACTGGTCCTGTTAGAAAATTAGCCCATTAGTTGTGACCAGGTGTTCTTTTTAGGATTTTGCTGCATTGGGCCAAAATTTTCTGATAATTTTTAAATTACAGACCAAAGTTCTTTAATTTCCATAATTCCATTCAAAAAGTCAAACTTTCATAGATTATAGATTCAGGGCCCAAAGTTTAAACAATTCCAAATATTTATTTGTTTATTTTTACATAATTTGGGCTTCCAGCTCATAAAACCCACTTGAATAAGTTACAGATGCTTATTTTCTGCATGTTTCATTAAAAAATATTCCACCGGTTTATGAGATATTTTGTTAACAGACACCAGTGGGTGATAAAGACCAGAACAAAAGCTCAGCTCATTTATAGTCAGAACAAACATCATGTTTAAGATTCACCCTAAGTAACAAACTGTAAAAATAATCAGACTTTCTGAGCGGATCAGGATGAGAGATGAATGTTCCCACGCTGCTGGTGAAAACCAAACGGACCAAACGGACAAGGGACTGGGGCGTCAGACTCGGTCCAGAACCAGGACTCAGGAGCCGTCTGAAAACCTCTGAAATCACGTCGACAATCAAAAAAGAAAGAAAGACAAAGAGCAGCAGGTGTGACAGAATGAATTGGACTCATCATTGGACTGTACGATTTAGGACTTTTCTATTAAAAAAGAGAGAGCTTAACAGAAATGATAAACTTGGTGTTTGGGTTTGAAGTGTGAGGTCAAAGATCAGGCAGACATCTCAGCTTCATGAGATTAAAGTATTTATTTAAAAAAACAACACATTGCTGATGGAGTTTTAACATGAAACAGACGAGTCGATTTTCTTTTGTCTTCAAACTTCCCGCCTTTTGCATGAAGTGCTTTTAAACTCTTTAAAATCATTGTCCAACAAAGTGTAAATGTATTCATTTTAAGTTTGTAACAAATGACCTAAATATTTCAACGGATATTTGCAATTATTGTAAAACAAGCACTTTAGTTTAGTGTGATAAACATATATTATTGAACAAAAACACCCAAACCCGACCCAAAAACTGCTCATTTGTCCAAAATTAATACATTCCAGTCTGAATATAAAATGCAAACATTTGTGTTGTGTGGTAGAAAACTTCAGAAGTTGGACGTTAAAATAAAGTTAATAATTATACTCACATTCTCCCAAAAGTAGTTCAAGAACAAAACATAAAAACAAATAATATTAGATCATACATGTCTGATTGTTTCACCAGAGTCAACAACAACAAAAACACAACAGACTGGCTCATAAAACATAACTTCAGTTTAGTTAAAACAGGGTTAAACTGTTCCTTTAGATTTATAGTTTATATTTGAACTAAATATTCAGGGTGACAGGATTTCAAACAATAGGTTATTTTTGCACAAATTACTTTTGAAGATAAAAAAAAGACAACAAATTTCTCCATCAGGCTGACCAGTGCTGTGCAAATATTTTAATCCGAGCACCCAAAATACAGTTGAAGACAAACAGACACACTTCATGTTTCAAAGACGTTTCTGCTCCTTCAAATAAAGAAGCCAAAAAACCCCAAAAACATCCATTAAAGCTAATTAAATGAAAAAGTAATTGATCATTTTGAAAACTAAACAAGTTATGGTCCCTGAATTAAAAAGGTCTCCAGATCATTTTTATCCTTCCTTAACGACTCCACAGGTTTTAGACAAACATGAATTAGTTATTTTTTTAGCACAGTCAGTTTTGTTCTCTATCCAGTTGAGAAGCAACATTTCTAATTAACAAAATGAAATACCCCCGGTGTTTGACTTGGTGGTGATAATGTTGACATCATTAACCGTATATACCAGACCTGCGACCAGAACCAGGAAGTTAAAACGAGACCAGCTTCCCTGTAGACCACACTGCTCTTGTTAAATTAAGATTAAAATAAAAATTCACCTCAGATATTTGTTTTTAGGTGTTGACTCAAGTAGTTCTTACATTTGCTGCTACATGTTCAAATATTTATTTTATGCTTAAAGAAAGGTCAAGATTGTGTGCTGAGGAGTAGACGAGACCTAAAGCCTCATATTGCTTCTGCACAGACTCTGGTTCCAAAAATACAACATGGCAGCTTCTGCAAACTGACGAGAGAAGATGTTTGGTCTTAATAAATTATCTTAATAATTACCCTTTTTAGTCCATGATCAAAGTTTAATATGAGCAGAGTAAGAATAAAGGGACCAGATGTTCAACAAAATTGTAAAAAAGGCTGAACTTAAAGGGATAAAGAGCATGTGTGAAGTAGTAGTCAGCTTTACCCAGAGACACCAAAAACTGAACTTTTAAAAAAATATCAAGTATGCAAAATAAAAACAACGTTTCCCCCCCACCAAAACACCGTCTGCGTGTAGATGAGAGCAGCAGGAAAACATCTGAGGTCATGTGGACAAGGTCAGCGCTGGTTGAGTTCACTTAACTCTGGCATAAAGAATAGTTTGGTGAGTGAAGCGTGCCATCAGAAGGAGAACTCATCCTGCAGTCGCTTTCTGGGAGCAGTTGTAGTGAAGGTGTGGCGGATGTGACTGGCAGTCAGACTGGTTCCTAACAAACACAAGTGCTCGGACCTGGTAATAATACTGCTTTTGTTCTGTAGGAAAATCAGAACTTTCTCTACAACAGTCACAACAAACAGCATATCCTTCACAAATGAGGCACTTTTGGTGTGAGACCTGCCACTTCCTCCTCTTACTGATCACAATATGTGACGAAAACCTTCCCCTCCTTTACCCATCAGCCTCTCTGCTCTCCTTCCTTTAGGACTTGAGGCTTCAACACGATCTCCCACTGCAGCTGGAGAGTCAGCCTACGCCCTGCTGGGGTTGGGGCTCTGCTTGCTTTCGTAACCGTACAGGAAAGTAGCCACGATGACCAAAACGGCTCCAAGGAAGAACACGCTGTAGGTTGCAACAAACACCACCATGAGCTCCAGAAACAAAATCCTGAGTGAAACTCAAAAAACAACGGAGAGAAAGAGAGTGACTGTTTGTTTTACCTCGTAGGGTCGAAGTCCTGCAGCCAGAAGTAGGATATAAGTGTGGACAGGATGATGGAGAGCGACGTAGCGAAGCCTTTCAGGATGTTGTCTGCATACTTGATGACCGCTGCTATGACCAGACCACCCAGAGCCTGGAAAAACAACAAACACTCAGACACAGATGGACGAAAGCCTGACCTGAAGGGGCCAACAGAAAACACAAAAACTCAATCTAAAGTGCAAACACATTGAAAGGCTGGAGTAAAAGTTACCTGTAGGGCTACAACGGTCCAGGTGATGGTGTTGTAGCCCTGAAACATGCCCGACTCTCTGACACGCTCCCCATCATAGGCTAACATCCCGAAGAGGCCAAACACCAGGCCAAACATCCCTGGAAACACACACACAAAACTGTTAGAGAGAGTTTATTTATGGAAATGAAACTTGGACAGAAATCAGAGCAGTGTGAACGGAGGCAGCAACACTGATTAGGACTTCTGATTAAAAAGAAGAACCACACTGCCTGGAGATAAAAAAAAGACAAACTACATCACATCGTGTATTATTTACTTTGTTGTGTTTTGTACGTCAGAGCCGAAAGGAGGACAAAGTTTAAAAACCTGACTTCATTTTCTTATATAACGGAGTAACATTTGGCTACAACTACATTATCACACCTCTTCTGCTCATCTGATTCATCTCAACTACAATCTGATTTCAGAAGATCTAGATAAATGTCCCTCTCAGCTCTGTCATGTTTAACGCTGGGGAAAAGTCTTAAGAGAAAACTCCTGCATCGTATGTTCCAGGGTAAAAATAAACCAGGCAGGGACATTCATCTTAGAAATATATATATTTAAAAAATCCAGCTGCATCACAAGAAGAAAGGGCACAAACATAGCTGAGAACCTGGGTTCGATTTACAGGGGTGGTGGTAGACAAACACTGACCCAGCTGGATGTTACGGACCCAGACGCTCTGTTTGCTCTCTTTCAGGATCTTCTCGAAGTAAACGCCCGCAAACCCGCTGGAGCAGCAAGCCACCAGAACCGCCATGACCCCAACGAACTGGGAGCCTGCAGAGATGGCCTCCTTCTCAGGGCCAGAGGCAGACTCAGAGGGCCACTGTGAGAGCAATCACAAAAAGAAAAAGGAGGTTAACAACTTTTATCATTTGCTGTGGGGCTTTTCTGTGTTGCTGTGACTGCAGGGCAGAGAGGGGTGGGATCCAGAAAGAAACATATTTATCTCACTGACACATCTGTAATGTTGAAACCCGTATCTTGCGAATCTAAACATCTTTAAAAGCACAGTTCTGGTAGAGTCCCCAGTCTCGGCTGCACACTTGTGATAAAACGTCTTTATGTTTTGTGCAGAAAAATAAACAAGTGAAAAGCAGACACATATTTGGAGAGTGCATCCTCCACCAACGCATCAGCCTTGCGCACATGGTTAATTTGTGCCAATTTCCAGGAAAAACATGCTAAACCAGTATTAACCGTCAAAACAAGCAGTTTGGATTCCAACACGGTGGCTTGGATCAACTAAATATTGCATCAACAACTCTGTCCTAAAGTCTCTGGTGATTTATTTTCACAGTCAGGTCAATGAATTTATTCCACAGGCCTCTTCTCAATTCTGCTGAGGTTGTAAAAAGGAAAAGCGGCCCAGAGAAAAGTTCTTCTGCTCTATGTGCCGCTGTAAGCTGGAAACACAGGAACAAGGTGGTAACGTAAAATAAGGAGGGGTGACAAGTGAGCGTACTGCAGCTAAAAGCATTTCAGTTTATTAGATGAGACGCGGTTTATCTTCTGCTCCTCCATCTGCTCAAAATACCTCACAAACCACAAAATGAATTTAAGAAAAACTCTCAAAAAGGAATCATTGAGTGTACATCTACAGCTGATAACCTTTGATTCAAGATGGCTGCCACAGCTTCCTAACCTAAAGCAACACCAAAATCACTACATCTCTGTCAAATTGTGTCAGTAGCTAAAAGGTCATCCTTAAGAATGTACTCATCTTTTACAAAACCCTTTCCAGCTAAATATATTTTCATTTTTAAGTCAGATTTGAAGGATGTGTGTGATTTACGTTCCTTCAAGGAACACTACACCATTAACTATTGTTGTTGTTGTTTTCCTTTTGGTAATTGTTGGCAACAAAATCTAAATGCAAACGTTCTTCTCTTTATTGCATGTCAGAGTCATGTGTTTCAAACTCCTTCTTAAAGTCAAATTTAGATTTAAGGTCTAAATAGAATAAATACATACAATAGTATTCATTAGGGACGTAACATTTACACAAACTGTCAACATTTTTTTTGTTTTAACAGAGTGTATAACTTCGACTGAACCAGCCCGTGAACTTTCACCTACATGTCTGTTTAGCCGAAGAAAACTAAACTAAAATAGAAAAATGGTACAAAACAAATTCATTGTGGGTTGTTATTTTAAAAACACTATGTTTATTACCATAAAATACTACAGACACAGTTCTGAAAAGTGTTTTTTAAAAAGGTAACAGATTGCAGGATTTGTTGTGTTTTCACCTTTTGATTAAACCCACAGAGAGCAGTGACCCTTACTGCTCTGGTAAATGTTTAAACTTACTCCCAATCACCAAAGTTCTCCAATAAATAAATTATTTTCTATTAAAACTGATGCAGACTCACATAAAAGATGTTTTCTTACAAGCTTCTTTAAGTTGAGGGAAAGTTTTTCTCATTTCTACACGCAGCTATTATAAAAAAAATAAAGATTTTAAAAAAAGAGACAAAGATGCACCGGACCTGAACGAGAGCCACTCCGGTCATCAGGATCAGCAGGGAGAGCCACTGGTAGACCCCCAGCCTGCGGCCCAGCATGGACACAGAGAACAGAGCCGTGGTCAAGATCTTCAGCTGGTACGTCACCTGATGGACACAAAGTGGGGAAAATATAAAACCTTGGGATGTAGAGTCAAGCGGACTCGTCTTGAGCAGGTGCACTGGCCCCGGTTATACCTGGTAGGTGGCTGCGTCCAGGTTGGACAGGGCGACGTACAGCAGGTTGTTCTGCAGCGTGTAGATCCCTGAGGGGATAGCCAGCTTCAGGGTTTCTATGGGTTTGTGCAGGATTTCCTGACGCAGGATGCTGTTCAGAGCTCGCATGCTGTAACCTGAACAAACAGAGAAAAGACCCGTCTGATGCATCTTATTTGATTTGGGCCTCAGTAGCTTCAACCGGATGAATTTAAAAAATTTCATGGAGGCACATTAGATCCACTATTGCTCAATTCCTTTAAATTTGAGAGAAAACAGAGGTTCCTACTTTTGTGCGTTTCTGAAAAATGTTGCTCTGTTTGTGATGGATTAAAGTTGTCTAAAGATACTACAATGATAAATCCCTCACAAAACACACTATTTTTGCTCTCAAACCATCTCTAACCACACAGGGCATGAACAAAACATTTGGAGAGTGTTTGTGAATGCCACCTGCTTCAGATCAGATTTGGAACCTGAGTGTACAATAAGCACCTCAACTAACTGCCAATTAAAAGAAATATTACTACTGTACCACAATGAACATCTTAAACACCTCAAGTTTCCAGCACCCCCCTGTTTAGGCTCAAGCAACTTCTAACAGCATCTATCCTTCTCCTGATGCCCCCATACTTCACTCAAAGAAGCCATCCACGAGCTCCCAGAACCACCACAGAATGTCCACTGGAGATGTTTTTCTGAACACAAAGGGCCAACAGAGAGCAGACGACACGGGCTCTGACGTTTCGGGAATGCCAATGGTTGAGGTAGCCGGTTCGGGTGGACCCACGTTAGTCTCCAAGCACCGACTCTGAGTGACATGGAGGATGCACCTGCTTGAGCTGATGGGAAAAGGACAACTCTTTTCTTTTCTCAAGGAGCTCAGCCACATCTGACAGTATGAACACGAGGCTCAGGAAGCAGAGGCGACAAAATACTTGACGTCCCGACATGTGGAGAAAAAGAAGTCTGACTGACAACCTGACCAACAAACCCTGCATGACACTGAAGCTATCCCCACTCTTTCACATCTTGACTTTGTGTTTTACTAATATTGTGTGTTTTTAAAAATCATTTTTGGCTATACTTGTGTGGTTTTAAATGTTCCTTTTAAATAAAGCACCACTGAAACTGACATTTAAACCACCTTTCAAACAACTGAAAATACGCTCAGCAAATAAAAACCTAATGAAAAACATTTAACAGAACAGTTTTCTCGTGATGAACTCGTGTCACTCACTGTGTTCCTTAAAGACGAGCAGCACACAGGTGATGATCTTCAGGACTTCCGCCACCACCACGGCGGAGGAGGCCAGGTACCGCGGGCCGTCGGCCTGCAGGGTGCGGGAGTACCGCATGGTGAGCACCAGGGAAGTGGTCTGAAACACCAGCACGCCCAGGGACAAGTACTTTAACCGGGGTGAAGCCATGCCTTCCGCTCGCTAGGAAAAACAAAACATCCAGTTGAGGATGAATGGAGTAAAATAAGAAGGAACGACGAGTAAACAGGAAACTCTGATAGAGACAGGTGAACCCCTTACCTTTTCTAACACCTTCGTCTTCGTCTCTGCAGGGAAAAAATGAATTCGTTGGTGTAGTTTGTACCTATATGGTCTGTTCTGTCAGACAGATGAGGTGGAGGACCCAGCTGTCAAAAAAGCAGCTCAACTATCCGACAACCGACCGTCAGGACTTTGGACGAACATAATCTTTTCAGGGTCCTCGCACCGACTGTCATAACATTTACTGCCATTAAGCTTCAACTATCCGACAAGAACTAAATGAAAACACGGTGGACGGAAATGAGAATCACCAGGAAAGAATATCATGCCTTTAGAAGTTAAGTCCTACACAGCTTCCGTGTTCTTCCTTCTTCTTCTGTTTGATTCAATGGTCGTTAACGAGCTAACTGAAATGTGCAACACCGACACCTACTGGACGATCGTGGGAACTGAAGAATGCAATTAAATAAAGGCTCTAAAGCTGGGGGGTCAAACTCAGCTACACAAGGAGACCAATTCGAAAACATGGTCTAAGTCAATATTTATTTTTTTTTAAGTTACATAACAAATTATTGTTACTCTATCAACTTTTGAATAATTATATCTTAGAGATATGTTTTATCACAATCCAGCAAATCAGGCGATAAAAAGCAAACCTTCACTATAGATAAAATTATTTGACCTTTAAAATAGGGAAAAAGATAATTAAAGTTGATCCTGTTTCGCTTCACACTAAACTCAAAGATTACTGAAAAATGTTAACGTAACTTTCTAGGCTTGAAAGTTGTCCGAATGTCATGAGAAGAATGCACTAAACACAAGGTAAAAAAAATGATCTTACAGTCAAAAACAAAATCCACAGTATTTTCCTCAAGGTTAAATGTCTCCTTAAATCATAAATTTGAAAGCATCAACTACCACGTGTTTGTTTATGTGAAAAAAACAGCTGAAGCAACTGAAGCTAGGTTCATTTCAGCCAACAGAACTAGATAGTTTGGAGTCATGATGACTTTATACAACAAATTGTGTCTAAACTTTTGTTGATGTGATGTATTAAATATATGATTGCTGTAACAGCTTTGAACTCTTTGAGGTGGAATGAATCCATCAGCAAAGACAGAATTTTGTTGCGCTTGAACCGAAATCGTAAATGTAACAATTTAAGACCTCAAAGCACCATATTGGTCAACTTGAACTCTTGCAGAGTTAATAAATTTTACAGATCACAGTTAAATAATGACAAATGCACAAGTCTGTGAAGATTTGAATTTTTATTTCAGTAAACATTTGGCGGATCACCGTTTTAAACAATTTTTGAAATGGGTTTTACCGCTACCTTATATAAACATAAAAAACTACTTCATATTACATGGATATTATAAACTTTTTGGTTAACATAGAAAAGATTGATAAACATAAAAATACATTTATACACAGAATATAGACACAGGGGCAGTAAGTATTGAGAAAAAGGCCAAACATAAATATTTGGTTTGTCCTATCAGACAAGGTTGGAGTGCTGTACGTCTACTTTTTAAATAATCTCAAAGGTTTTGCAAAACAACAAGGAACAGTTTTGGCTTACCACAACAAAATTTGGTCTTACAGATACCAAATGTTCTCCAGCTGTCAACTCATACTGATTGTCTGTATTTTAAAAGTAGTTGATGCAATGCTCAACATCAAAACAGAAGACAAAAAAAAAATCTCTTAACCAAGGTCATCTTCAGTCATGACTGAAGATAATCTTATAATCTAAGACGATTATAAAGACGTAAACTGACTGTTGCTATGTAAAGCAGGTTAGATATTTTTGGAAGACAACTCTTTAGACGAGAGCTGGTTTAACGGTAAAAACCTCTGTAACATTCAAAATCATTCAGGAAGTGCAGGACAGTTTTTATACAAAACAGAAAAAAAACTAATCAGGAGGTCTAAACCAAATTAAGCTCAACTAAAACCAGCAGAATCTGCTTTAGGTGTATATACATTTCATTATACAGCATAATAAACCGGGTGACACAAAGTAAGTAACAAAACTAACATATTTTTCACAAAATATTTGCAATAACCCCTCCACAGCTGATTTGAAAATAGTGGTACTATGAACAGAAAAAACGGGGACACACCTTGGTTTGGTTTAAAAGGCACCAAGTCCCAACTGCAAGTATGGTATGAACATGAAACCCGCTTTTCAAGTGTGGAGACAGAATCAAATGTACCAAAGTATGACATGTGACAGCATGTAGCATCGTTTGTGTTTTCTTTTTAGCCATTCAATAGTCCTAGCATAAAACAAACCTTTGAGCAATAAAGACATGTAAAAAAGACGAGAAGAGATCTATGGGTCATTTTTCTTTCTCCATTCCCTACATCTTATTAGTGGTGGAGTCACGGCGGCAAGGGTCAGGAGAAAAACTCGGACCTCCCTCTCCCCAGAGACGCGACCCACCGTCGTCTGGGGTTTCCCAAAGTGTTCAAGTCCAGAGAGTTCTGGGTCCGCACAGGGCCTGGAGAAGCTCTAAAGGGAAACGCTCAGGAGGCATCCTGATCAGATGAATCACCTCCTTTGGATGCAGTGGAGCAGCTCTACTCTGAGCTCGTCCTGGATGATGGCGCTCCTCAACCTCGTCGCTAAGGCCGAGCCCGCGTCATGACCACAGGTAAGGGTTGGAATGTGGACAGACCAGTAAATCCAGAGCTTTGCCTTTCAACTCAGCTCTATCTTCACCTCAAGGGACCGAAGCAACGCCCTCATCGCTGACGACAAGACCCCGATCAGTCGATCCATCTCCTGCTCCACCTTACCATCACTAAGGAACAAGACCCAGATACTTCAACTCATCCACCTGTGGAGAATTTTCTTTGTGAATTTGAAAAAGTGACTTGTTAAATTAAAAACAAAGAGTAAACGGTTATTAACCAGGACTTTGTACTGTCATGTTCATCACAACAAAGGACATGTCAGGAAAGCGAGTAACAAACGATGTTATCCAGAGCAGACTGTCAGTGTTCTGATCTGCAGTCTGGCCTTGTGTTTCTGCTGCGACATGTTCGTAATGATGTTATTTTGTTGAAAGTTTGATGCCAACTGAACGGGAAAGTCTTGGCTGAGTCTGCAGAGATCTGGGGCAGCCTGACTGGAATTAATAAAAATAATAAAAAAATAAACTGTATGGAAAAGTTCAGAGGTTGTGATCGCCACCTGCAAGTCTCTGGTGCAAAAGCAGAATGATTTTTTACCTGAAAATATACAGTTTTTTCAGCTTTAAGACAGAGAGGAAATTTTTGAACAAATGTCTGATGATATATATGAAGACAATTAAAACAAATAAAAGATTGTTTATGTTTCTGTGTTGTTTTTTTAACGACACAGAACTGTAAGGTCAGACTGTTTCTGCTCTCTTCTGGCAGGTTTATGCAAACACCTGCATGTTTCCGATCTGAGGCTGCTGAGACGGCTGCTGCATCTGCTGTGACTGCTGCTGCATCTGCGCCTGCTCAGAAATGTGTGTGTGGTGCGACGACGGCAGCACGTGGTGCGTGTTCCCCAGGGGGGTGGGGCTGGTGGTGACGTCGGACCAGTCTGAGTTGGAGTGAGGGGAAGAGGAGGACCAGGGATCCGGAGATTCGGGTGAAGGAGTGAGATAAGGGTGCTCGCTTGGCGGATGGTTAGAGTGGGCTGGAGTGGTGCCGTCTGAGCCAGAAGGGGTGTAACTGTGCTGGGAGGGGGGTGTTGGGTATTTATCCACGGGGCTCTGCATTGTTGGATAGGATTGCAGAGGTCGAGACTGCCCTTCCATCCCTCCGTGACTGACAGTGTGCGGGGGCTGCAGGGTGTGGGAGGGCCCGTGCGCCATGCTCATCTGCTCCGACATCTGGTACAGCATCCCCTGACTGCAGTGGAGGTGCCCCTGTCCCTGCTGGGGGTGACCCAAATTCTGGCTCTGCCCCTGGGCCTGCGTGACTTGCACCTGACCTGGTTGAGACTGCTTCAGCATGGTCTGGCCAGCTCCGGGAGTCGTCATCATATGGAAAGTGACGATGGGTGGCAGCTGCTCCCTACTCATGGTGACGTTCATGGGAGTCATCATTGGGTTCTGGCTGAGGTGCTGGGCCATGCCAGGGTGCGATCCCCTCATCTGGGGTGGGACGATGCTGAACATGGGGCCGTTGTAGCCGGCGTGCTTGGGCATTCTCACCCAGCTTTGCTGCTGTCCCAGCATGTGGCTGACAGGAGGCAGCATCTGCCTGCTGGTGGGACTACTCATGAGAGGAGGGGAATTAGCGGTGTTGGAAGCAGCACCGGAGACATCGCCTGTAAAGGAGTGAGGGGATTCCAGGGAGTCAACAGGTGACATGGTGACGGAGCTCTCCGGAAGTCCTCCTGCTGCCTTTACACCGTTAGCACTCCCTCCTCCTGTACCTCCTCCATTTGCTGCACTAACTCCAGCACCCAAACCTGGCCCTTCTCCGCCAGCAGGCTTCTTTCTTCTCTTTGCCTTCATGTCTTTCAGCTCCTTAGGCCCCCCTCCAACACCTCCTACCTTCGCTCCACCTCCACCCCTCCTGCTCTTCTTGCCTTGAGGTCCCGGGCGCATCCCGATGAAGCCCGCTCCATTGGCTCCACACATTACAGAGTTTCCTCCTCCGCCCATGTGCCCATTGTGTGGACTGTGAACCAGATTGTACTGGTCCAGCAGACGGACTATGTCGTGATGCATGCGCTCTTGGGCAGTATCACGAGGGAGGCGGTCCAGGTGGTCAGTGATGTCACGGTTCGAGTAGTGGTCAAGAAGAACTTGAGCAGCCTCGAAGCTACCTTCTCGAGCTGCCAGAAATAACGGCGTCTCCTCCTGGGGGACACGGATCAAAAAATAACATAAACATAAACAAATGAAGACTAAAGGATCCAAACTCTTTATATACACAAACACAATAGTTTTCTGTCTTTGGAACACATTATCAGCGCCATGATAAAGTCTTGAATCATCTCTCCTTCCTTCCTGTTTTACTGCCAATGATCCGGACCTTCAAGTACCGTATTTTCCAGACAATAAGGCGCACGTAAAAGTCTTTCCTTTTTTTAAAAATCGTCACTACGCCTTATAATCTGGTGCGCATTATATAATTAATTCTGGTTGTGCTCACTGACAGATTTTATGTAGTACATGGCATTTAAAAATCAACGCGATCAAAATGTTTTCGTATGAGTTTTGAAAACTACAAAGCCGCACCACCGCTTGGTTGCTTTTTGGAGCATTATGGCTACCGTGGTCGGGGGAGAGGGGGCAAAGTAAAATAATAATACTTTGAATGACACTGTAGAGATTATATCTAGCTCTGACTGTTTAAAAGTAAAATATTGTATAATTAAAGGTGCCTTATTTTAAAGTTAGGTTAGTTTTCACTAGATTCCTTTTCTAGCTGAGTATTTGTCTGCTTTTCGTACTGTTAAATTGGTTTGTAGAGACTTTGTGATTGGTACATTGAGTACACAACCATGATAAAACAGTGTAAATGAAAACAGCCACACACCTTGTTGTCTTGCATGTCCCGATTGGCACCATTCTTCAGAAGAACAAGAGTGGCCTCCACGTTATTAACTGCAGCTGCCCAGTGCAGGGCAGATTTACCTAAACAGAGAAAAGTAAGATGGGCAGACATCTGTGTTAAAAACAAAAGTCTTATTATTTATGATAAATCTTATTTACACGCCAGCTGCAAACCAGAATTTCTGATACTTTACCCAAAACTTCAGACATGAGTTTTCTCACCGTGATCGTCTACGGCGTTAATGTCTGCATGGCAGTGGATCAGTTCTTCCACCATGCCTTCTACAGCCAGCCGGGCTGCCAGGACCAGCGGGGTTGTACCATCATTCATCCTTGCATCCAGTTCTGTGGCGCGATTGCGAATCAGAATCTGAACAAACACAAGACATGAAGGTTGTACACCGATCATAGCGAAACAAGTTTAATTTAAAAGGCACTTGTGGTTTGATGTAAAGTCACGAGAACTGGAACGTCTAATCCTCGGCTGATCAGGAACCCGGCTCACCTGAAAAACTCCCTGAGCATCAGCTGCCACAGCTGCGTGCAGCGGCGTCCTCCCCATGTTGTCGTGAGCGTTGGGATCTGCTCCAGCATCCAGCAGTCTCTTGGCAGCATCCGCTCTGGCGTAGCGGGCAGCCAGGTGGAGAGCCGTTTCTCCCGTACGATCAGTCTGAGCCTTCAGACTCGCACCTTGAGTGATTAGATCTGAAATCATACTTGGTCCCGGTTCATCTCCTCCACTCTCCTCCTCCTCTTCATGCAGGCTGCAGTCTGGGCCTCCGCCGTTACGTAGTGATGCCAGCATTAGAGGAGTAAAGCCATCTGAGGGAGCAAACGTTTATTACTGCAAGACAATTTCTAACAGGTGTAAACATCTAACTAGTATTTCCCCCCCTCTCACCAGGTCCTTTGACATTAACATCCAGACAGTCAGCATCCAGGTCAGCCTGTGGAGGAGTGAGAGTGATGTCAGCAGCTTTGCGATGTTGTAAGGTCCACTCTCTTCGGTCAACTCCTCCATCCAGGGGGATGGACAGCAGGGGTTTGTCTTCAGTCTACAAAACACCCCAGTTAGACAATAAATTCCAAACAGACCAAAACTTTTCATTTGCCCAAACCTTTATATTGGACTCATAATTCACTTACTCTTGATCTTTTGGAGGGAACGTCATCTTCAAGGTACCTCTGGCTTCCATTGGCTATACCTCCATCCTGAGTCTTTAAATTCCTGACCGGAAAATAAAAAACATGTAAACAAGAACAAGCTTTTATTTTGCTGATATTCATTGTAGAATATATGATTGATCTGTTTTGTGTTTGATTTTATTTGTTCTTCAGTTCAACCTACTGGTCAGAACTTTCACTCACTTCAAGTCGAAGTCATCTTGTCCAACAGGCTCTCTCCTTTTGTTGTTTTTTGTGGCCATAAAGCCATCAGGCAGCCACAAGACGCCATGTTTATGCTTCTTCTTGGCCGCCAGCATGCCCACCACCACAATTAGCAGAATAATAACCACAGCAACTCCAATTAGGTACAGATATTTTATGGTTGGGTCATCTGTTATTTCACCTTTAAAGAACAAGATGTCATGTAAATAATCATTCATCTGAATCAGGGTAATCTTACATGCATTAAAAAACAGACAAATGGCCTTCCATTTTTGCTTCTTGAAGACATTTAATTTCACAAACAAAGGGCATTGGGAGAGGAAAAAGTCATTTAAAAGAACAGAAAAAGCCTTTTCAGACAAGAGGTAAAACATGTTAGAGAACCAAGAAAGAACGTTCAGTTTGAGAAGGACGAGTCAGAGTACAGGTTGGTTTCTCTTTTACATTTTTGCCAAATAATTAAAATGACTTACGCTTACTTTTAACAGACACAAGCGGGTAAGGAAGGTCAGCTTTGATGTGTGACGCTGCAATATATGACGCGGCTGCAGACGTGTTGGGGAAACAGTGAGTGGGGAAGGAGGTCTTCAAACATTCTCGATTATCAATTTCCAGGTGCACCACAGAGCTGCAAACACAGATGTACAACAAAATAATTACATCCGACAACAGATCACAGTATTTCAAACCATTGACATATGAGAATACAAAGATAAATATTGATGCTACCAATAACTCTTACCCAATAACCTCTCTGTGTATCTCCCGTTTGGCTCTGCTCCTCTGTCCATCTTGTCTGTGCTCATCCTCCACCCCATAGTAAGGAAGGACTATGGGTTCCTTCTTTTTGTTCAGCTTCACCTGCACGTTGGTGCGCAGCAGGGCTCCCAGGGAGCGCAGGAAACCGTTTAAGTCTCCAAGCAGCTCCTTAGGCTGCAGTCGAACCACGATGATGAGCGTGCCATCTGCCAAACTGGCTGGCAAATCAGAGGAACAGTCCAGGCCATCCCAGCCGCAAGCTTCTGTGTAGCAGCTGTAGTCGCAGTAGCCGTTACCATAATGGTCTTTGCAGTACTTGTCGTAGCTTAAGAAACACACACAGGTCATGAAAAAGGGTGATTGTTAAAATGGGTTAAAATCAACAGCAGCAACAGACTTAGCGGCAGGGTGACATACTTGCAGAGGTCAGTTTGAGCTTCCTGACATTCAAAACTGTCAAAGAGACACTCAGCGTTGTCACACTCCTTATCACATCGCCCGTTCTGAAAGAGATCCCAGCAGGGAACGGGGGCGGTGCAGTTAGCCCAAGGCTCGGGCCAGCTCAGTGAGCAGTCTCCTCCATCCCATTGACAGTCGTGGATGTTGCACTGTTGGTCACACACTTTGTCTCCTGCTTGCTTGTGACACTGATAGTAGGGGCAGGTTGGAGGGGAGGATACAGGTGATTTATTCTCACAGTACGTCCCGGTGAACTTATCGGGACAATGGCAGATGTGCTGGTATGGGTTGGACGGATCTTTGATGCAGGTTCCTCCGTTCTGACAGGGCAGGATACACCACTGCTCCATCTCACAGTGCGGCCCCAGGAAGCCTTGTTTACACTGGCAGTACAGGTGGCCAGTATGCCCCTTCACACAATGCCCACCGTTCTGGCAGCGAAGTCTGGCGCAGTTGTAATCCTCTATTTCACCACAGCTGAATCCAGTAAAACCCTGTAAAACATAACATTCAAATTGAGTTGTTAAGTAATAAAAACTTCTACTATTCTGCAACTGATTTTCAAGAAAACAGTTTTACAAAAGGTTGGCTAGTCCTACAAATCTGCTTTCACTGTACCTGAGCCATGGAGAGGCCCTCTGAAGCAAGCATGAAAATATAGACATGGCAAGAAGTTAATTGAGAGGGAAAAAAAGCATTTTATAAGGGACGATTGTCGCACAGTAGCAGAAGGAAGGGAAACAGCTGCCAGCCACACATTTCACAACTTCTCAGAACAAAAAGTCTCATTTTAAAGACAGAGCAACTTTGAAGGGTAGAAATATTGATGGTAAATCTATGTGATCTTAACTGGCATGTTTATCTTTTTATCTTTTATTCAGGTTTGTGTGTGGACAAAGCAGCAGGTTCTCCTGTGAGTTTCTCCCCCATACTTGGAGTGTGTGTTGTTAAGCACAAAATCTGTAAAATTAACTGATTTATGTGTTTTCTAGGTTCAGCTGACTGTAGCTGCCATCCTAAAGGTTGGCTCCAAATCTATCAGCTGTAGATGTACACCAAATGAGAGTTTGCTGAAAGTTTCCTTGAAATCATTTCAGTGGTTCTGAACTGCAACATTTTAGACACAGATCTTAGGCATCTATCTAACAGTGATCAAACTGTTTGGGCATAAAGAGGGGAAGAATGATTTTAAATCACCTGGATTATCTGATAACAGAAAACAGCTGACACAACAGCTTACCGGAGGACAGGAACATGTGTATCCGTGCAGTGAGCTGGTATTCATAGAGCAAATGCCTCCGTTACGACACGGCTTCGACTGACACAGATCCACCATGGACTCACAATGACGACCTGAAGAAAGCATATAAGTAATGTATTTAATTAATACTAGCAAATATCAGTCACAAATAAGAGGCAGTATTAATTATTCTTAATCCTGTTGTCTCAGTTGTGTTGCTATGAATCTAGAATATCTTTTAGTGGTAGCCTGAGTTAACACTGTGGAATATAAATTGTACCTGTGTATCCGAGGCGACAGAGGCACTGATAGTCATTGACTAGCTCAATGCAGTCGAGGCTGCCGATGGAATGGCAAGGTCCAGACAGACATTCGTTGAGATCTCCCTCACAGTGATCTCCAACAAACCCGGCAGGACAAGAGCACGTGTAACGACCCAGGCCGTCGATGCACTGTCCTCCATTTCGACACCGTGGCTCAGAGGAGCCGGGGCTGGGGGCACAGTCGTCCTCGTTCACCTCACACTGAACTCCTACAGAGCAGCAAATACACAGACATGCATCAGCTGAAACAATAAACACTGATTACCAGCGATTTTAGTCGTATCTATGGAAGGCATTGAGAAGCATATTAGATTTTATACTAAAATGCAGCATCTGTAAGATCTATTGAAACAACAATCTATCGGAAACACTGACACGTTGAATTTTCAGATTTTTTTTTGTTTAAAAATTCAAACATCCAAACCTTTACCAGAAAGCCTGAATTGTTCAATAAAACTTTTCTGAGCCATTTAAAAAAACAAGAACAAAATGAAACCCAAACTGTTCAACATGTTAAACCTTTGACTGTAGACACTGATGACACTCTCACATCGCATCAGGCTAGACAAACTAATGTGCACACGTCGCAGGACCTCTTAGTACTTTGTTCTGCAGTCGTACCGTGTGTTCCAGATGGGCAGATGCAAGAGAAGCGGTTGATGAGGTTGATGCATGTTCCTCCATTCATGCAGGGTTTAGAGTGGCATTCATCAACATCATATTCACAGTTCACTCCTTGGTAACCTGGTTTACACTGGACAAATTAAACAAGAACCTTATGAGTATCTGTCCAAATAAACAATACTTCAAAATAAAGCATTCAAACAGTTTAGAAACACAACACAAAAATCTGCAAATGCACTTACAATACACTCATATGTGCCCTGATAATCTTTGCACATAGCTCCATTGCGGCACGGGTTTGATCGACACTCATCCACCATTTCTTCACAGTAGCTGCCTGTGTATCCTGGCTGACATTGACATTGATGGGAATTCCCCACATTGATGCATCGTCCTGCATTCTTACACACATTCTCCACAGCAAAACCTGCAGCAGATTGGAAAAGAAGACATATGTGACTACAAAAGAAATTCCCATTTCAAGAATTTGCCTATATAATGTATGTATTGTGTGATGCTTAAATTGTAAATTTGAATCATGAATAAACCAGTTGTTTTTAATCAGTCTAATTATCCTTTTTTGTTTCCCCATCTTTTAATAAGAGGCCCACAATTATGTGGCAAACATCCGAAGGAGAGGGGATAGAAGACAAGCCTTCAGCTAATAATATTTATCAGCCAGGGACTGATCACTGGATGAGACTGTTTATGAGAACATGCTGCGTCAGAAGTCAGTCCCAGATCAACAATCTCCTGCTGGCCACAAAACTGGATCGTACCAGACTCTGACCCCACTCCAAGATGGGCCCAGTGTCCCCCTGTGGAGGTCAACCTGTGTTCACCAAACCTGTTATCAGTTCCTCCCTTCTGCAGCTGTGACCAGCCTGAAGGAGTGGAGCTGTAAGGTCTGGGAACTATCTGTTTCAGCCAAAGAGAGGAGACCATATTGTGCTGAAATCTTTAACCTGTACGTCAGGAAATGTTGAGCCTAAGTGTTCTAGGAGTCTTGGTAAGTTCTTCTTTCAAATTTCTGCTGGTTTGTCTGGGTAGCAACTTAAAACACAAAATCTGAGCTAAATAAAAGTTTAGACAGTCCTGCTCCCCTTCCTGTTCCCTCTCAAAGCTTCAGAGAGGAGTGTAAGGTTTTATGGCCGGGTGTCCCTGGAGGGGTTGGCCCACAGACAGCTCATCGACCCCTCTGTGTTCACTGGTCATTGCTGTCTAAACTGAGTCAGTAGGTAACTAAGGTGGGTCCAGACCTCTCAGAAACGATTGGATCAACAGCAGGAAATATTATTGTTTGATTTCAATCCGGTGGTAAATACAGGTTCAAGGGGTCAGATCCTAGTTGGGTGTACAATTTTGCTAAAGCAAGTTTTCTAATGAAATATTCTCTCACCATTTCTGGCTGCGAAGTCCTGACAGGACATGTTGGGGACATCGCAGTAAAGTCCTGTCCATCCCATCATGCAGTGGCAGGTCCAGGACGTCACTGTTTGAGAGCAGGCGCCGTCGTTTTTACACTTCACCTGGCTGCACAAGTCCACATAGTTCTGTGAAAAAAACGAGAAATAAAAAACGTGACTATATTTTAAAGAAGGAAAAGGGAAATGAAGAAAGAAAGTTTGATATCAATCCTGCATAGTTAGACACTGGGTAAATCAACTGTTGGCAAATACTGCAAGTTTTCTTTCACTTTGAGCTCTAAAGAGCAAGTTATTGCAAATCAATTAGACAGCTACCAAATAACACTGACATACAAACAATTTACCTGACAGTTCCGCCCACTAAATCCCACGGAACAAGTGCAGCGATAAGTGTCCAAGCCGTCTGTGCAGGTGCCTCCGTTCTTACAGGGCTGAGAGTCACACTCATTATGTTCGTATTCACAGAAGTCCCCATAAAAACCACGGCGGCAGTTGCAGGAGAAGGAGTTAATACCATCAATGCAAGTCCCATTATTGAGACAGGAACTGCAGAGAAACAGGACCAGACAGCAGTGTTCTTTTTATTACAAATGTCTCATTTTAAAGGTTAAACATTAAAGCACATAAGGCTGATTCCTGCTCAGCTCACATACAAACATCTGGAAACTTTAAGACTTTAACACTATCTTTCGACTCAGTAGCTGACCTTTCAGTGCATTCAAGGATGTTGTGTTCACACTGGATTCCATTAAAGCCTGGTCGGCATGAACACACAAAGCTGTTGACGTAGTCATAGCAAAGGCCTCCATTCCTGCAGGGTTGGCTGGCGCACTCATCTACCTCCGTCTCACAGCGCTCCCCTTCAAAACCGGGCCGACAGTCGCAGGAGAAACCCGCCACTTGGTCCACACACAAACCTCCATTCAGGCACGGATCTGGAGAGGGTAGAGGAAAGGAAAAAGAGGTGCTCGATAACTACTTATTTTTTCTTTTATATTTAAACCACGTATGGACCTTTAATTCATCTTCTGTCTATACATACTTGGAATATTTTAACCTCTAATAATACATGAAAAAATAAATGTGGAACATGGTGAACTAATAAAAATGGGATGACTAAATTAGGTAAGGTCAAACTTACTCGGTAAGCAGTCATCTACATCTGTCTGACAGTTGTGCCCACTGTATCCACGTTGGCATTTGCACATGTAGCTCCCTTGAGTGTTCATGCAGCGGCCACCATTTTTGCAGGGAGTTTTGATGCATTCGTTTACATCCTCGTTGCAGCGTGCACCTTTTTGTGACAGAATAAACTTTGTGAGCAAAACAATCAATAAATCTGAAGCGTTTACAACGGTAAATATCTCACACACTGACCTTGCCAACCGGGCGGACATCGGCAGGTGTAGGAGGTGTAATCTGCAGATGGAAGACAAACTCCGCCCCTCTCACATGGATGAGAAGCACAAGGATCCTGTTCCACCTCACAGTGTTTACCTATTTTGACACAAATTTTTGTCTAATGAATAAATTCCCTATAGAACAAAACTTGAAATATAGCTCTTTTTCACTGTACCATCCTGGTGTGATAACAACCGTTTGTATAAATGTATCACTAACCTGTGAAAGGTGGACTACAATGGCAAGTGTAACTATTGATTCCATCTCTACAAATGCCGTGGTTCAGACAGGGTCCAGAGGCACATTCATCTATGTTTTTTTCACAGTTGATGCCTACCAAGATAAAAGTGATTATTCATATTTCAAATCTCCAGCTCTTTGTTTGGGACAGCGTTATTTGTCTTTTAATAATTCACAATCACCGTACAGCATGTTGCCACACACAGAATCTGTTATGAGTAATATTGAACCCATCCCTGGTCCAACAAGCAACTCTGCAATTATTGGTGAGAATGATCATCGAGTCTCGTAGAAATGTACACAGTTGTACCTCTGAAACCTGGTTTGCATTCACAGGTGTAGCCGTTGTGTCGGTCCTCACAGGTGCCACCATTTAGGCATGGGTTTAGTTGGCACTCATCTTTTTCTTGTTCACAGTGCTGTCCCACCCAACCAGGTTCACACTCACATTGGTACCTCCATAAAAGAAAAAAAAATACTTTAAGTACTTTACTTTATTACTTGCTTTCAGAGCGAGTTAGGAGAGTAATGCATGTTTGAAAGATGTAACCCTTCACTTCTGACGGGAGTTTCACAGAGGAAAAATGAGTCGGCATTAATTCTGAAGGAGCAACATAAAGACAAACAACAACACCCTCAGCTAGGGACAACTTAGAGTAACCAATGAACCCAACATGCATGTTTTTGGTCTGTAGGAGGAAACCAGAGTATCTGGATATCCTGATGCATCTCAATCAGCCAGGTAGAAAAAGAGAAAAAGAGTTTAAATTGAATAGATCCTCTGAACGGGGTTTCTGTGGTTGAAACGTTTTGTCCCTTCCACAACTACTCTGTGGTAGTCATTACTGTGTCTTGTCTCTATGCTGCAACTGCAAAGTAATTTCCCTGCTGGGATGAATAAAGTAATTCTATTCTATTCTTCTCAAAGAGACGTCTTCAGTCTACACCTGGAGAAAAACTTTGTGAGCACAAATACTATATACTATAATTCCATCATATTTCAGTACACATTTACGCATAAACATATATATTTCCAAACATATCTATTTACATCTCCCAGCAACAGTTTAGCTTACCCATGTTGCTGGTCAACACATTCTCCATGCACACAGGGTTGAGAAGCACAGCGATCAATACCAGACAGGCACAGAGGGCCGTGGGTGCTGGACGGGCACAGGCAGTGGAACCCATTCACTTTGTCAACGCACGTTCCTCCACTCATACATGGGTTTGAAAAACACTCATTGATCTCCACCTCACATTTGTCTCCTGTTAGAAAAATACACAAATCTGATGAGTGTTTAAAAAAACCACAACACAACAGTTTGTATGTGTTTGTCTGGGTAGCAACTGAAAACACAAAACCTGAGCAAAATAAAAACACACCTGTGTATCCAGGGGCGCACACACATTTGTATTCATTAATGCCATCCTGGCACTCTCCATGCTCACAAGGGTTGCTGGCGCAGTCGTTCTCATTAATCTCACAATTCACACCTGAGCAACAAAAATAAAGTCACATCAGAATAAACAAAAAAGGGAAAAAAAGGCAAGTTATTTTTGTCTCATAATAAACTGTTTAAACATAGTGGTTTTCTAATACAAGGTTTAACTAAATACATGTACTTTATACACCACCAGGGGGAGTGGGACTCCAAGTAAAAGAAAAGTAACACGAGGTTATGAAATGAGAACAAAAACTGGGAGGGAGTTTAAGCTCCACACCGAAATGCTACAGGAGTGACATCAGTGATTATTAGAACAATAGTTATATATGAGTGAAAGTAGAGACAAGAAAAAGAAGGTGCAGCAGAAGGGAAGTGGAGCATGAAACCTGACAGGTGACTTGATCTCAAGTTAATTAAAGTGAGCACAGGAAAGACTTCAGTATCATGTTTGTTCCACTTGCTCCAGGCTGCTGACTGCTACACAGAGACACAGCTCTAGACTTTAAAAAGCTTCAAACCATTCTTAGTTGGTTCTCTAAATACTAAACTTTTACAGGGAGCTTGTTTTTACATTATGAACCTTTTAAAGCACAGTCATGTGAACTTCGGATTTAGCCGATAACAAATACGATCTATGACCAAAGCTATCTCTTGTGGGTCAGGCAAATGAGAAACTGACATAACTTTTTTGAGGATTGCATCCATTACATCTATCATTAAAAGGCACTCTCGTCTGTGTTATTTAGGGCTTATGGGGACTCGTTATCATGACTTGAATTCTCACCGTTTCCTAATAAATATTGAGTTCCAGTTTCAAAGTTCATCAAGCACTTACCTGAGGTTCCTGATGGACAGATGCACTGGTAGGCACCAACCCGGTTAATACAGCGGCCTCTGTTCTGACAAGGATTGCTGTGGCACACCTGGATTTGGATATTACAGATGTTGCCTGTGTATCCAGTGTTGCACTCGCAGAAGAAGGTGGCAATGCCATCCTTACACTCGCCGTGGTGGCACGGCGGTGGATCGCATTCATCAATGTTCTCTTCACAGAGGGGACCAGTAAAACCTGGGGAGGACATCTTCTGTAAATACTGGAGTGAATTCAAGGCAGAAGAAGTAACAATCTAAGAGATTTCTCTTCACCTTCAGCACATACACATTCATATCCATTGGGTCGGTCAATACATTTGGCTCCATTCAAGCAGGGTGTGCTGGAGCACTCATCTATATCTATCTGGCAAGTTTCACCACTGAAACCTAAAGACATAACACAGGGATGTATCAGTTAGGCTTGTTTTTTTAAACAGAACCATACACCAGGTTTTTACAAATCTGTCAGTGAAGCAAATAAACGTAGTGTTACAGCCACCAACCTGCTGGGCACTCGCAGACAAAACGGCTGACCTGGTCCACACATTTACCCTGATTCAGACAGGGGGAGCTCATACACTCATTCACTTCTATCTCACAGTGAGTTCCTTCAAAGCCTACAAGAATGTAAGAGTGAACTTCAATGTGGCATAAATAAAAAAACTAATCCATTAAAAAAACAGCCTCAGTTGGAAAACATGTTATTAGTAAAATAAACAGATTTATGGCTGCTTTCTTAACAAAAATCACATTTAATTTGTAGCTGTTATCCATGATATCTTTTGACTTCTATAAAAACACACAAAGGCCTACAAACTTTCAAAATGTGTGCTTACCAGGCATGCAAATGCAGGTGTACTCCCCAATACGATCTAGACAGGTGCCATCATTCTGACAGGGGCTCGAAGCACATTCGTTGACATCTTGCTCACATCGAGGCCCAGCGTAACCCCGGACACAGTTACAGGTGAAGGAGCCGTCGGTGTTCACACACTGACCACCGTGCTCACACGGGTTGGGTCCTGATGACAAAGGGTTATAAAAAAAAGCATGTTTTTCAAAACAAAAACAACAAAAACCGAGCAGAGCAGAGGAGCCGTGGAGGAAAATGTTGGATTTTTTTAGGATTCTGTCTCACCAATGCTGCATTCATCTCTGTCGATGTTGCAGGTGCTGCCGACGTATCCGGGTGGACAGTTACAGTTGAACATCCCCGTGACGGGGTTGGTGTCACAATGTGAGCCCTCTCTACAGGGATTACTAATACAAGCGTCATCCCTGTGGCACAGCAGACCTGAGAAAAACACCAGAATGAAGAAAGTCTTCAACAATAAGAACATAAAAAAATCCTACAACAAAAATACCCTACTACAGTAACTATACCTGAGCTCCTCCCACTGCAGGATTATGCACACAAATAAAATACAAATTTGTTACTTAAGAGAGAAATAATTTTTATTCTCTAATATTAATTCTCTATTAATTTAATTCTTTAATTCTCTTTAATGGATTGATCATAATCCAAAACTGAGTCACCAATCAAAAGGTTTAAAATGCAAATAAATCCTGGAAAACCTGAATTGATGCTGTCACTTTCTCAAAAAACAACACAAAACTATGAATAACAAAAATTCTGGTAAAGTAATCAGTAATTCTAGACACATACTGTATGTTTCAATACTTATTCAATACAAAGGTCATACTCAAACTGGAAAATTAGAATAACGCTTTGTTTATGTTATATGTTTATCCTTTTTTGTTTTTCTTTCTTCATAAATCAAGAGGAGCAGAGCTCTAAATCAGAACAGATTTGATTAATCACGTGCCATACCTAATCTGCAGTTCATCTTTATGATATTTTGTAGATTATGCATAAAATAAAATGAAATAAAAACGTGTGTGGCTTCTCACTGTCAGCTTACCTGTTTTCCCGAAGGGACAGAGACAGATGAACGACGCGACCCGGTCAATGCAAGTAGAGCCTGCGCTGCATGCGGCAGTAGCACAGTCATCAATGTTTTCAGAGCAGTCGGGTCCACTCCAGCCATTAACACACACGCAGACGTAGCTGCCAATCAGGTTGCTGCACGTGCCGCCGTTCTGACAAGTGTTTGGCTGCAGCCGACATTCGTCCACATCTTCTGTACAGTGCTGACCTGAGGATGAGGAAACAAAGGAGATGGAGAAGAGTTAAGTAAAAGCTTTGGATCCAAAGTGACATCTGTCGAGGCAATCTGAGATCTGGTGAAGAAACAAAACCACTTGACCCACTGTTTATTGCAAAAGCTACTTCTTTGCGCAAAAATAAAAAATGTGGAAAAAATTAACCGTATTTTGCCAATTTAAAATCATATGTTCAGCATGATGTTGTATTTCCACTGGGTGGATTAGTGCTGCACAAACTAAGACAGGCCCATCTATGAATGTTTACTTTGTAAACAAAAGCAAAGACACAACTTGGGTGGAGTACAAGCCTCAGAGGGGCACAGAAAGAGATCAAAATATATGCACAATAACAGAACATCCAAAATATATGCTGTTTAAACGGATGAACCACACAATTAAATTTAAGGTATGACATCTATTGAGAACTGTAAATTTGAAGAAAAAAAAATGCTACTATAGTATTTAAACACATAGACAACTTGTTCTCACCTGTCCACTCTGGAGGACACTGACAGTTGTAGGTATTAACTCCATCTATGCAGGTTCCTCCGTTAGCACACTGATGACCAGGACAATCATCGATGTTGTTCTCACAGTTCGTTCCATTGAAGCCTGGTGGTAGTAAAAGCAGGAAAAGAAGTTTATTGTAACAACCATGTTTCCACTGGAGCAGACGGATGATAATGGTGTACATTTGCTTTAGTATAAAGTATTAGGACATGTCCTGCTACAATATAAACAGCTGCTTGTGTGCTATGTGTAACAGACAGACATGTGTGTAATACAACTCAGCCAGATGTTTAAACTGTTTGCACCTCAAACAAAGTAGTGCTACAGATCAAAACCTCAGAAGCTACTTTCATTTATACACAAATACCAGCAAGTGACTTACTATTTTTGTTTACTTCCTCCCCTATGTCTACAGCTCACAGGTTACGTGGAGGCAGGCTAGCTTTTTTAAGGTGTTTTTATATTGTACTAAAGTTTTTATCACTCAAACTGAAGGCAGGTCACTGCTGAGTAAAATCCTCCTACCTGGAAGACAGTGGCATGAGTAGGTGGTTTCAGAGCTCTGGTGGCAGGTGCCTCCGTTTAGGCACGGCGAAGGTGTGCAAGGGATATACAAGCTTTCACAATGTTTACCAGTAAAGCCTGGTGTACAAGTGCACCTGTAGCAACAGTACAGACCATGTCATCAAAATAATTCCTTTCGTGTTTGTAGAAAACATTGCCATTCCTTAGTCTTTAAAAAAATATTTTAAGTGCAACATTGGTCATGACTGATCATTGTAAACTTACCTGTAGGAGCCTGGGGCGTTAACACACACGCCCTTATTCTGGCACGGAGAGGGCGTGGCTGCACATTCATCCGTGTCATTAAGGCAGCGAGGACCTTTGTAGCCAAGAGGACAGGAACAGGTGTAGCTACCACCAGGCTGGGAGCTGCACCTTCCTCCGTTGGCACAGGGACTGGAGAGACAACTGTCCTCATACTCACAGCGTGGACCTGGGAATAAAAAAACCAAACATCTGAAGACGCTGCACAGTTAAACTAAAGTTAGTCATGATGAAATTACTGACTAAAGATAGAGAAGAATGTGATCTTAGAGTTGCATGTCTTGAAGCTGCAAAAGCTAAGATAAAATCTTTACTAATATTTAGAGAAACATCCTGCATCATGAGTGTTTGCTGCAAGAGTATTTGGTTTTAAGATGAGTCAAATACATCATGATGGTATTACTAAATAATATCTCACCTGTCCATCCTCTGGTGCACTCACACTTGTACTTATTGAGGGGCAGCAGGGTGCAGACACCTTTGTTGGCGCAGGGGTTGTTTGGGTAACATGTGGAGTTCTGGGGGGTTTGGCACTGTTGTCCGGTGTAGCCGAGAGGGCAGGTGCAGGAGGTGCTACCAGGTAGAGGTTTGCCAGCTGACATCGACACGAAGCAGGTCCCTCCATTTAGGCAGTAGCCGGGCTGACAAGGGTCCTTATATTGGCAATACTCTCCCAAGAAACCTGGATCACACCTGTGCATACAAAAACTCAGAAAATCAGTCATTATGCAGACCAAACCGCTAAGAATTTAAACCTAAGCTGACCCAGAGGAATCAATACAATAGAAAAATGAAACAAACAATTATACAATTCTGAAGTTTAAAGAGATACAACCAGACACAACAAAAGAGCGAGTTTCAGTTAGGTGGATGTAATGTACCACATCAGACAACCACTACCAAGGACTGAGAGCAGCAAAAAAGATCCTGTGCTAAACACACACACACATCAAAGAAACAAATGAACCAGCACAACTGCCTAATGAGTCTCTTTGCTGCTATAAAGTGACCTAAAGAACAGCATGTGGGGAACCACATCCCTGTAGAAGTATTAACAAAATGTGTGGTTCTGCTTAAAAAGTTGTGGTTCAGTTCTCTTGAAAATAAATGTTTATGGTATTGTGTTCATTTAGAGTCTGTATCTTAGGCAGATGCAAAGTTGTCTAGTAGACCTCATGGGCACACCTACACAGAACAGCGAGTTTGTAAACTGGGTGTATTTAGAATTAAACATGCTGCTTTAACAGACGGAGCAGGATCAAAAACACTGAAATGACAAAAGGAAGTGCTGTTCCGCAAATCCTCCTAAGAGAAAAAGCAGGAGCTTGGCTCTGTTGATGGGTTAAACTGGGGACATGCTGACAAGCAGAAGTTAAAAAGCAGAAGGATGTGAAGTAATATGAAAATTGTTAAATTGTGCCAGGCAGAAACAAAAAACAAGTGAAAAGCACCAGTAACACCATGAGTAAGACCATAAGAAGAAACAATTAGCATTGTAACACTTAAAATGTGTTTTGACTTTACAAAATTCACGTCTTAATGGTTTATTTCTGACAGCAGGTGTTTTGCACTTTCTGTGTGCATACAGAACTTTTCCTCTGCTAATGCATCACCTATTTCTTTCAATTACGGAGTTTTTCAATAAAGTAATTTACTAGTAGTAGCATATAGACAGTAGGTAGAAATGTATATTATTGTGCAATGTGTGCAGCAGGGACCTTATCAGAGACAGTGTTTCCTTTGTAACTTTCTATTCCTCTGATTTTTACTGTCCCTCCTACTTTCACTCATCACTTCTCTATGTGAGACTGGTTAGAGGTGGTGCTTTATCACAACTTCAACATGTCTTCAAGAAAGGTACATTTCTGTGTATGTAAGCTATTTTGATGCAAGTGTGTCTGTGGCACATGGCAGACACGCTGTCTGGGGACTGTGGGCGACAGAGACATGCTGCCTCTTTCGAAGGCCTCTAAACCTCCCTCCCTAGAGAGGCTCAAGTAACACAATAAAGGGCAGTGCAAAGCCACACACACTCTCAGGCACATTATTACTTTCTTTTCAAATATTGTAAAATAAAAAAGTAAATCGTTCACTGATAGGTGGGTCTGTAACATGTTAAAACATAAAAAAGTGCTGGAACATTTAAATTATACTTTGAAGATGAGAACTGTGTGAAATTCATTCTCACACTTACTTATATTTACAACAAGCCGCTCCGCCCCAGAGCAGCTTGAACGCATTAGGTTGTAAGTGCATGGGAAAGCAGAGGAGTCATAAATCATGTCAAACCAAGTCGCACTTATTGATCACATAGAAAAATGTCTGCCTGGTATGTTGTCTGAGTCACAAAATATTGTCTCAAAAACAAGACAAATAAAACATCTGACAGACAAGTCTCACTAATGTAACTGGTTCACAAGTGGTATAAAGTCACAGAGACTTAGATCCAGATTAAACCCATTGTGCAATATGTTCATTAGTTGTTTCAGTTTGAGTCTGTACTGGGTGTGCAGATTAGAATTTCAGATCAGCAAGTTTAATGCTTCTGACAATTAGCCAAACTGAAACTAATGTACAAGTCTGTGTCAACTCCATGTCATTGTGAAGACTTTGACACACCTTATTAAGGAAGGTACATCAGGCCTGTACCACTGGTGCATCAGCTTTTTATCCTCTTTTTTCAAGATGTGACAGTTGTAATAACCAAATGAACATTATCAGTGTATACCCTATAGGGGCCCCCACATGCAAGGGAATATTCTAAAAATAGCACTCATCAGAAGCAGCTACAAGCTATTGTATTAGCCTTCAGCATGTAATTATCTGTTTCCAGCTTTAAAAAATTTCATCCGTCCATTCTGTCCTTGTTCCTAATCTGGGTTGGGGTGGGGGAAGGAGCCTTTCTCAGCTGCCTTTGAGTGAAGGCATGGGACACCTGGACAGGTCTCCAGTCCATCACAGAGACACCTGGACAGGTCTCCAGTCCATCACAGAGACACCTGGACAG
>JAVKLF010000083.1:11425782-11437207 GCA_034783495.1 Millerichthys robustus | reverse complement strand
CCATAGAACTCTATTTCCTGTCAATAAACCTTTCTAATCGCATCATGTTTTGTGTGAGTCTTTCCAGATTGAATTGGTATTATGCAACTTTCTCCTTTTAATTTGATAAACTATTTTTCTTTTCAGTTACCTTTTCTGGTCCCAGTTCTGTCTGGTTCACGTTAAAAGACCACAGTAACTGTTTATGTTTCATTAATACTTTACAGACATAATAAACACATCACTAAGTTTTTGAACAATATATCTGTCAACTAAAATTCCAGTGCAGATAAAGTATAGTCTGAACAGAGGCGTTTGTGTTTGTGTGTTTGTGCGCACATACAGAATGTTTATGACTGCATACACATTTATGTTTGGAAGACAGCAGAAAAACTAATTATTTAGTTTAACAACCAGCCTGCTTTCTGTCAGCTGACTCCTCTGCACTGTTGTCCTCAGGCCAACAAGCAGTTTCAACAATTCAATTTGGTTTCTAACACTGTCCCTTACAAAAAAACACCAGAAAAGTGGAAAAGAAAAATGCCAAATGTATTCATAAATTGTACTACATAAAAAAATGTATGTATTCAAATGCATTATCTATGATTGTCATCAAAAAGATTGTAATACAATACAATCATATTAAACACTGGCTCTAAAAACTTTGTGCTTCTCTGCTCATAAGGAAAACATACAGCCTTTTAGGTGATCTTTTTTCACCAGGTATTTTTTTAAAATAGCTCCAATACTAAGAGCCAAATGTAGATGCCACTGAAGTCGTGATTCTAACCAGTGGTTGGTTTTTTTTTTAGCTTTACAAAAGTTGTACCAAGATAATGGCAGGCTGCCTATGACAGCTCAACCAAATAAGTTGTGTTAAAGGTTTAGGGGTGGCTTTATATACCTCTTCCTGTCTGTAAAGATATGGTTCACTTGTGATGGAAATAAACATCTGCTCAGGTTTTACACTATAAAAAAACGTAGTCAAGTTGACTCTAACAAAATATAATTTTAAACATAAACAAACAGCATTTGCACCTGCAACAAAAAGTTCACTTGACCTTTAACAAAACAGAGAAAATGTTAACTAGGTCTTAAGAATGTGCCGTTTTATCTTCACTTTTTTACATTGGCAGCCAAGTTCTGAAATTCCAAAAACTCTGGGAACAGACACATTGCAACATTCTCACCACATCTGATGAAACACGATCAGGTCCATGAACCAACTATGGTGCATTTCTGTTGGGAGTTTGGCTTGAGAGTGCAATTAAAAACACAGCTCAGTCTTAATTACAAACTAGGCTAAAATGTCAGAAATTGGAAGTCACTGCACATTTATTTTACATTATGGCCCTTTTCCTGAAGCAAAAAGGAAGACATACAAGTTATTTTAAACTTAGTCGACACAAGCTTGGCATGTTCCATAAAAACACAAGTCTTAACTAACAATATTATTTATTTTTGTACAAGTTAAATGTCTTAATTATGTACTCAAGATGCTTCTCCAATGTTGTTACATCCTCACCAGTGACATATTAATGGACAGTAAAATAGTTTTATAGCAACAAATATTTTACAGCAATAAAAAAGTAACCAAACCTGTTATACTTTTAAATAAAACACTTGAAATGGAGCTATGTGTATTGGTGTGTATTATAATGTGTGGAGTCTGTCAGACAAAGTGGTCTTTTGTTCTCTTTGTGACCAAACAAAACATCATGATCCCGTGAAGAGGCTGGTGTTGATTTAGAAGAAAACCATCAAACGTGTGTGTCTACTTCTGTCCTTACACTTATCATACATTGTGTGCTGCATAAATAAATGTGAAAAGCCTATGTTTGGTCAAAACCCTTTCAGTGGATGTTACCTGCAGTATTCGGTGCCGTTGGTAAAGGTCAGACATGTAGCTTTGTTCACACAAGGCGCCTTATCATCCACACACTGCAGAGCTGCAAGAAACAAGAGTCAAGTTAGAAAAGCACCCACAATAACGCAATTAAATCAATCAATCACTTAAATTTCTTTATTTCTATTGCTTATTTATTATTTTATTTCAGTTTTTTCCTTCTGCAGGGGTTGTCACAAACTCATACAGAAGATTTGAGAAGTGTTTTACATTGGATGCCCTTGTTCACACAACATAGTCTCGAACCATAACTTCTGGGTTATAAGTGCAACCACGGCCCCTACTGCTTATATAAACTTAGCACAAAAAGTAAGGAAATTTGTGTCTGGTAGAGTATTTCTTTGTTTTTTACCAATATTTCCTGTTAATAGATCTTATACCTGCAACTGATTGGCAGCACCTGGAGGTACCAGAAGCTCAAAACAAGTGTCAATAGCAAAGTAAGCTGTTCGGCAAATTTTTGATGTGAGCAACCCACATACTGCTCATCCCACGAATGCATGTTCCTTACAAATGTGGCACCATTTAAAGGGAAAAGAACAGGACTTCAAACGGTATAAGATTTATTGCCAAGAAGCGTCGTTACAACAAAGAAATAATATACAAAACCACACATGTCCTTGCTTTTTGTCCCATTTGACAAAAGTCATTGTTAAATAAAAGCAGTCAGAGCATCCAATGACAAATTTGTTATTTGTCTGCAGCGGTTCTGCACATGGAATGTTAATTTAAAAAAATCACCAAACCTTACAATTACAAATAACAGCAGCAGATTTATAATTAGTTTTCTATTAGAATACATATATTTGTTTGTTCTTAATATGACTCAGTTCTCCACTCAACGGCGTAGTGTTTTAAACAATTATCAACATGATGATATTTTCAGGGCCCCATGACGCAGAAAATGTGAACGGAATCGCAGAAATTACCAAACAAAATGGAATCCAATTGAAAACATGTAATTCGCTCATTTGGGCGAGTTTCTGAGGTATTTTGGGTGCCTGCTGTCACCTGGTTACGCTCACGCAGGGTTAGCTCTCCTCTCAAAAATTCAGGTGTGGTGAATAGGCTTGCTGAAACACTAACGTCATCCAAATTTAAAATAAGTGTGAAGTTTAGCGTAAAGTTTAGGGTAGACCAATAGCCCAGCAATCTTTTATGAATCTGTAAAACAACTTTTGTGTCAGTGTCTCAGACTCAAAGAAAAGCATCAGAAACAAAGAAGCAGCAAGCTGGTATGAGCCAGACACCTGTGTGAGTTTATCCAAGATTTTGTTGCTGTGTGGAAGCAGATATTGCTTAAAAAAAGACTAAGCTTCATCCGTTTTTGATTAAGTATTGTAAACAAAGAGGGGCTCTGCCAAAACAGAAGTAAAAATGAGCTTAGGTTCTATTCAACAGGCAAGTATGCACAAATTATTGTTGTAGATGTGATGTTTCTTTATGACATTTAATTTTGTTCAACTGTAAAGCATTTTTATTTTACAAAAGTATAACTTTTCTTAATGTGTGATTCTGTTTTGCACATAATGTTTTTGTTTAAAAAAAAGACAGGTAAATACTTTTAAATAATACCAAAAGCAAATAATGTTCTGCTGAACCACAGCGATGTGTAATATTTGTGAAAGTAAAATAACAGTCATTACATTTTGAATTCTGTGGCTCTCATATGTCAAATTATTTTTAGTCACTTTATAGTTACAAATTTTGTTATCTACCACCATCTCATTTCTATAAAACTGTTCCTCGTTCTTTATTTTATCAGTCACATCAACAGACTCAATAGCCATTGATCAAATTTGGTAAAACCATCTTGGACAAGTCAGTGGCCACAGGCCAGCCGGATGACCACTCAGAAGAAATTGAGCCGTGATGAAGACAACAAAGACTAACTATCTTCTCTCCAATGTGAGGACACATCGGTCTTTGTACCATTTGCCACCAGAGACACAGGACAGAAGAGGTCCTGAAGGGCACCATGCCAGTCCGACATGCCAGGCAGAACTGTAGAGTTCTCACTTTTTTATCAGTGTAATAAGTTAAATGTGAAAGTCTCATTAAACAAAACTGTTATATATGTTATATTTTGAACAACTGTTGCACAGTATTTATTTTTGACAGTCTCAAACGTTGTGCGGTGATTAGAGCCACCACTTCTCTGCTGAACAAGGTTCAGGGCTTTTTATAAAGACTGGGTGTAGGTCAGGTGATTTTGAAGAAACGTCTTCACTAAACAGTCATTGCATTACAGGAAGTGCGCTCAGCAGTTGTGTTACTTCCTGCACCAAGATTAATCTCAATTTCACTCCAGTTAAGACGTGTTTGAGAGGACACATCCATTCTATTTTAATTCTGCTTTGTACAGTTAAGCAGAGCTAAAATTTGAGGCACATTTTGCTGTCAGGTTGCTAAATGTTCAATTTCTGCACATTTCAGAACTGTTTAAGGCAAGGCAAATTTAGTTCTATAGCACATTTGTTGAGCTAAGTCATCGTGATTTATGGAAGAGAAAAACTATTTCATAATGCATTCTGTGAGAACTTGGTAACCAAAGGAGTGAATAATGAGAACTGGAGTTATATGCTGAGCATTTTTTAAGAGAGTCTATTAGACATGAGGGTCAATTACACAAACCACTGTGAAATTCATAATCTGAGCAATCATCAAATTATTATATAGAGACATACGTCTGTACTGTCACCACCTAGGATTGGACAATATTGGCCAAAAATATTTATCACAACTAATTGTGACATTTAGCCGATAACAATTAATACGACGATTAGAAGATAAAAATTACACTTGGGTTTAGCCGATGTTGGGTCGCCTGGTTTGCCTTTTATGGCTTTCCTGTAACTCCAGTTTGTTGGTGTTTCAGGTGTTTCAGGTGAATAAATACAAGTTCGTAGGGTTAGGGTTAGCATCAGTTGTTCTGTGCTGCCCTCTGCCATTGGGTTCACATGAGTTAGGACAAACCCTGACAGCGATAGCGTGTTCCACACAAAAATACGTCATCTCGTGGCACTACTTGCAGTAATTACTAAGTGGCAAATATTATTGTTGACAGGTTTTCTGACGATTGATTGCACACAATACGATTTTGCCCAACAGTACCGCCATCACGGGTACTTCTCAACCCCTTCACCCTCCAACCCTAATGTTCAACATTCACAACTGCTGCTGCATTCCCTCACTTTGCCAATTCTTCTTTGTCTCGGTAAAATTGGAAAGGAGAAACCTGTGTCTGCCTGTGTGTGAAACATTCGAGGTAGAAAAACAAACGTCTCTGTTCCCATTGTCCATTTTAAAAAGCTCTTCTGGTTCATCACGGCTGTATTTTGATTTAGTTTTTGACAAATAAATTATCACACAAAAATGGTCCAATCAAGATTTTTCTTTACCTTATTTTAAAATCTAATAAGAAGAAGATCTTATTCTATTTTATTTTGTAAACATTATTTGGATGACTTTCCTATATAAGTTCTTGTGATGCCAGATGATAAACTGTAAAAACAATTGTGAGGCATATTATACTAACACAAACCATCAACCCGGGACTTCAAATTACTTGACCAAGAGTTTTTTTAAGTGTTTTCAAAGCTATTAGACTGTTTTATTCAGGTGATTGAGTGGTGATATTCAGACTGGTGTAGCACCAACATCACATCTTTTCAGCCAAGCTGTTCACACGCTCACTATCAGTGAATCTGAGGAACATTTCACAGGAATGATAAGATCTGATTGACTAAGTCAACAATGAAACTACAGCCTGGTAAACTCAGAAAATGGTGACAAATGATTACTATTATTTGGATTTTCCTAGTACTTTTTTTAAACCCACTTTAAAACTCATCTTCTACTTGTATTGATGTGTGCGGATATAATGGGAAGGAAAAGTTTACAAGATTAATAAAACCAGCACAAAAGCCAAAGATTTACAATGTTTGGAACTTGGTGAAACTATATAAGTGTTGTGTGCAAACAATGCTGACAAAAGCTGTAGCAATAAAGATGGAGTGGCCTGATACTTTTTGAGATATTTTTTTTCAAGTTTGCTTTCTTCACAACCTAAAAATCATCCATTCATTTTCTTTACCTGCTTTTTTTCCTTTCTGGGTCGCTGGTACCCATGTCCAACTGTCCCTGTACCTGGACATGTCTCCAGTCCATCATAGGGACACAGAGACAAACAACCATTCATTTTCTCACTAAAACAAAAACACACAAAAAAAAAGATACAAATCGGAAAGAAATCAAAGTTACGATTATTTTTTAAAGAAAATTGTATGGATTGTTTTTGAATTATGAAACAATTTAGAATCAAAACCAAAAATACAATAAAGCTTAAAGAAAAATAACTATTCTCTGCAACAGATAATTAATAAACTTTATCAACCCTGGTAACAAAAAAAATGAATGTTTTTCTGAGTTCGATAAACAATCTAATAAAACTCATACTCCTGCTGCCTTTTTTATGGATTCTGCTCTTAAGGGTATTTTTTATGAAGATTTATTTTCACCAATGAGCCCTAAAGTGAAGCTAAGCCCAGCGGGAAATTCATAAAACCTCAGTGTTGCTCATGTCAGCTGACATCAGGTCAGACAGATCAGAATGCAGTTCTTATTCTGGAAAAAAACTGTGGAGAAACAAACTTCCTCCTGAGAAAGAAAAAATTATAAAATGTCGTAATTGCTCTTACAAACCTTGAAAATACCAAGTTAAACACAATAGTGGTTTAATTTCATATTATGTAGTGATTTAACAAAAGTGTTCTTTTAAAAAATGCTCTTCCTCTGCACAAATCTAAACCTTTTTAGTTGACTCTTCTGTATCTAATCTTAGTTGCTTTATCTTGTGAGATTATTCAAACGAGGGATGTTCAGAATATTTGTTTGTTTGACGTTTTAGGTTCTTTGGGCACAAAGCTTATTGAAAAATCCTAGAAACTGTCTGATTATTCATTACAAACTAGGCATTTGTTAGATATATGGGCATGTTTGCTTTCCAGATATCTGCAGCATAAAATCCTGTGCAAAAATAGATGTTTGCGATAATTTGGCTGAAAAACAGAAACGCTAAATTAAAAGCTGTTGTTAAACTAGATTAGGAAAAATTTTAAATCGCTTGAGCGCCTGAGCTGCATAATAAGAAGAAAAAATAATAATTACAAGTTTTTGTCAATAAAGGATGAGGATAATTGGATTGAGAAAGTAAAACTAAAACCCGTGGATTGAAAAGAGGAAGTAATTATGAGACTGCAGACAAAGACTGCACACGAGTCCAAGACTCCTGGTCCTTATCGGTACAGGAGAGGTCAGGAAGTTGTTCGCACTGAGTGAGGAAGTAACCCCACTTCCTGGAATTGCTCTTCAGGCCTTTTTATCCAGTAGGATAAATAGTTGTCATAGTAACTGACAATAAAAAACACTTAGCTCAGCATGGAAGGAGAGACAAACCTCAAACTAAAACACTATTACCCTGAGGGAACTTTACTGGCCCACACAAACAGCCGAGGTCCCACGCAGACAAACGGGATAAGGTTTAAGACTCCTGGTCTGCTTTAGTTTCAGGGTGGTGACTTGCTGTGAGAAACAGATAAAAGCCAGAAATAACAGTAAAGCCACGTGACTAACTGGAATTCATTGGACTGATCCTCTATGTTTCTTTATATGGGGATAAACGCAAGACTAAGTTCACTATTAAAACCTTATTCCTGTCTGACATCAAATCAGTATCACTAAACTGAACAAATTCAACAAAAATGAAAAGGAGATAATAGCAGGTCCTCCGATTTCAGCATTTAAACTACATTATAATGAAAGTTTTTAAAATGCTGTAAAGGTCTACTACAGGTTAAAAAGGTAGGGAGTTAAGTCCCTACTAAATTCCTTTCTGGTGCAAATACTTGTAAGGTTGGGGGAGTCTTAACTGAATATGTAGTTTGGTTGAGTTTTTGAAACAACAGGATGCCTGAATGAACTTCTGCTTATTTGGTTAAATGTGTGTCTAAGTGTAAATAATGAGAGGAGACAAAAACAAGGTGTGCAGTCCAGAAAAGACAAACGTAGGGACTTTCCCCGCCTCTTGCACATTCAAAATTCTGCCTTTTGCAAAACCCCTTTTTATTTTACTACTGTACTCAACCAACTCATTATTTTATTCAGCACAGTCTTTACATTAACATGTTCTGACTTGTTCACTTAAATGTATTTATATTTTAGTGTAAGTTGTACCAAATGACTACTTCCACTGTCATTATTTACAAAAGTCTAAGACAAACTTCTCTTTCTTCTTTTTCTCTCAAAGCTTGTCTGAAATATTCCACTCTCTCTCTACCTGGTGGTTCTGTCTATGTCCAGAAGTATGAACTATGCTGGTAACTAGTAACCGGTTGATTTACTAACCAGTTCCACAGTTCCAACACAATGCTCTGTAATCCCCTAACCTTCACAGCAGTAAAAACCGCCTACAGTCACGCTACAGTTCCTGCTCCTCATGAACTTAGTCATTCTTTTTTTTTTTTTCTAAAAATGTTAACAAAGTAAAGAAGATCAAGGTCACTAAAAGCAACTTCAATGAATACATGAATATGTAGTCATTTAAACATAAATACCAGAAAATGTTACAGAATAAGTTGAGTAAGACTACTGGGATTTTTATTTTATAATTTTACAATAACAAAAAGTATTTTAAAGCAGAATCCATCTGCATTACATTTATTTTTAATGCTAATGAACCACACTACTGAATGTAGTGGGGGCAGGTACACAGATTAAAGCTTTCTAAATGTTTTATGCTGCTGATCAATCTGGGCAGGTAACAATAACTGGAAACAGGTGAGGTAGTCCCGGGGTCTCTCCCAACATGATTTAATACGTAGCCTACAATAATGAGAGAATCACTATACAAAAATTCTGCTTAATTCAATTAATTAAACCATCTTCAAAAACATATTAGCTCACTCCTAAACTCTTCTGCAGTTAACTTTTTTCTGCCATTATTTCAGTGTTAGACTCAAATTTATCTTTTTAATGTCAAGTCAAAATTCCCTCATTCATACTTTCATCATTACTCCAACAAACTAGAATGAAGCAACTTCATGAGCTGGACAGTAGCAGCACATCTGTTCTCATATTTCAAGGAGAAGAACAATAACATATTTCCTTATCTTCATATTACTCTTTGGTTAAAGTACCAAAACAAGGACTACCTGCCTGGTAAACAATCTAGATAAACAAAAAATGACTCAATTCAGATTTTATTATGAATACTGATTCAGTTTTCCTTAGTTTAACTTATTGAATTAATTGTGTTAGCTCATTGATGTTTGTATTTTCTATAAATATTTACAAATTATAGTAGTACTGTAGAAAAATATTTGCATGTCTCCTATTTGCCCCTGCAAGTCCTGAGGCTACTGAATATTTGCTCATCACAGTATCAATGCAAAAGCTTATGCAACTTTTAAATTAACACACTGAAACAACACGCCTCTTCAAATGGAGGTGCAGGGCAGAGGAAGAAATAGTTATTAGGAAGAAAAGGGTTAGATGGTATTGCACATCGCAGAGAAGGTATTTTGAAATAGGATTAAAGAAAAAATACAGAGGGAAATGGTCCGAGCTGTAGGTCGGAAATTAATGCAGTTTTGTGGGCGGGTCAATGAAATTCTTTGTCTTCTGGGGCAGAGGATGGAGCATGGTGTGGATAAATCACATTTCACAGCTTGGTTCCGATACAAGTAAACCATGGGTGGTACAACTGTTGGCCTTTGTCAGTTTGTATCCACAATGCAATGCACACAAGCAGATAAACACACACAGCCCGCCTGCTGTGTGCACTGGGCAACAATATGCCCACAAGAAAAGAACGGCACTAAGTCGTGTGGCACAACGATGACCCATACGCTTCGCCGACAATGAGAACACTGTAGACCTGCTTCCAAGTCAAACTGCTCAATAATGAGTAATGTTGTCTTTTATGAAGTCTTTTTATGTTTTTATGTGAAATCAGAGGCAAATGTCCTGAGTGGATAATAACGTTGTGTGATCCTTTCTTGTAAACTTATTTTCTTCCATCTATTCCAGCATGTTTTTCCTCACAATTATTACCTGCAACACATCCAAAACACGCATGTAAAAAAGCTCCACTGGAAACATGAGGAGACAACGTTAAAAAGAGTTAAACTCGTTCTCACCCGCCGTCATTCACATATAAGGTTAATTGCTAAATTCACGTTAGCTCACAAATTTTCTAACTGAAAATCCTCTAAATAAAAGAACATGAAACAATTACTGCAGATATGTGCTTTCTCACACACCTCCCTTTTGAAATAAAATGATAAAAAGCCTAAAAATCAAATGTTATCAGTGATAGAGTGTTACTTCTGACACTTATTAAATGAATACAATATGTGGGATCCACCAACAGTGTCACGTTACCACCAATGTTGTTCCTTTAAATAAAATAATAAAATAGCAAATTCCTGCATAAAATTTATTGCTGAGCCACATCCCCCTTTGTTTAGTTTTGAACTTAATTTGGGTTATTCTAACTTTATGTCAATAAATGTAATAATAACTAATTCATTTAATCTTGATTTGTAAAACATTTATACTGTTACACCTGCTAAACCACTATTACATGTGTGGGAATAATTATGTGGTGCAGTTGATGGTTTTGGCAACACAAAATTAGAATCAACATCTGCAAAGGATTTATTCTGTTTCTTTAAAAAAAATGTTTTATTTTTCAATACAGACTGTGCAGCATCTCTACCTGAAGCTGTTTATGTTTCTACTGTCAGTGAAACATCACTTTTAAAGAACCATAGAAACACCTGCAAGCTGCAGATTTTATTTATGCACTATATACTTTAACTCAAAGACATGTAAGTGGCACTATGCAGGATTCCAAACACTTCCAATCATTGTTTGTGATGCCAATTTATGATTTTAACTCAACTTTTTAAAAAACAAACAAATTTGAAAAAAAAAACTGTCATCTTAGCAGGAAAATCTGTGTAGATATTCTTCCCACAAAGAGAACTTATCAGGAATCAATGAGGACATTATAAAAATCTTAGCAGTTTCTTTGAACTTGTGTCTTTTACTCACTGATTGGCTGAGGCGAGCAACAGTTGGTGCAAAACTGAATGCAAAAAATTAATTATAGTTAAAAAAAAACACAAATACAGGAAAAGAATGAAAAATCACGGCACACGAGTGTGTGGCTGTGTGTGTGTTTAAGAGAGAAAGGAGGGACACAACAGAGGAGGGAGGAATGTCAAACACCAACAGCATTCCTATGTTTCTCCTCGCACAGCCTGCAGCATTTTAACGTTGTCTTTTGTGTTACTTCACCAGTTCACAAGTTACCTACGGTCCATGACAGAAATCACAAGAAATATTAGCAGCACTGCAAATATCAAATATTGCATAAAATAAACACGTTTTGGTACCATTTCTCTCTCTCACACACACACACACACACACACACACACACACACACACACACACACACACACACACACACACACA
>JAVKLF010000083.1:11220649-11246538 GCA_034783495.1 Millerichthys robustus | reverse complement strand
TATTTCCACCCAATCAAGGCCAACCCGAGCAGTGATGCGGCTGATTTTAGTTTTTTTCTGGCCTCCTCCCGCCCTTCGCTGCTGCCTCCATCTTTGTCTCGTCTTCCTGCAGCGGTTGTGGCTGGAGTAAACAGAAGATGCCACACAGTCCGTCACCTGCTCTTCAAAGTGTAAAAACAAACCCATCAGCTTTAAAGTGATTGTTCAAAGTTGGGTTCTGTGACATGTTTATGGACCATTAATATTTTACCGCTTGTAGATGCCTCTTGGAACAACATCAGTTTGGAGAATTAGGTTTTTTTTGACTGAATTATTGAGCTAAAGGCTGGTCAGAGCCAGAAATATTGAAATACTTTTCTGTTCAGATTAAATCGACTCCATCTCTGTTTCAACAAACCCTCTGCCAGCTCCTCACTGATTACGTGATTTTTTTTTCTCCAAACACAACATCAGCTCACAGCAATACATGCTTTTCACAATGTCAGGTGAGGTGCTTAATTTTGTCTGTTATTTATACAACAAAGAATCCTAGACTTATTTTTCAGTATTTATCTAGACTTGGTTTAATTTTGGATCTGAAAATCAGTTAACTGTAAATTCTCGCCTTACCTCCAATTATACACTAATTAACTTTAAACTTTGAATTATAGTCAGAGACCATTTATTACATTTACTGGTGCAGTCAGCTTTATAAAAGAACTCTTTTTTTCTTAGGGTTCAGTCCACAGAGAACTGAATTTTGTGTTTGTGTATTTTAGAGGACTGAAAAACAAAGTATTTTTTGTTTTCTGGCCACCAGAAAGCTGAAAGCAGTTTCTGAAAACTACATTTATAACAGCACCAAGTAGGACATTGACACATTTTATTATAAAAGGCTGTTGAGACGATAATACATGTAATAACTTCAGGTGGATGAATCATCTTTCTGATGAGGAAGGAGAAATACTTGTTTATAATTTCTTTTCCATTTTTTACAATTTGTGGTGAACTCTTTCTAGTTTAACCAAACCCACAAATGGTTTCCATTCCCAGAAATAAAAACAGGTTTCTGCTGTCAGGACTGAAGTGGGATAGCGGGGGGATTGTGGAGCAGGAATCAGGATAATGTCTTTTCCTCTTGTCTCCCTCTGTGTACCTTTCTCCGAGTCTTTCTGCCTCTTCTGTTTGTTTTTGAGAGTCGTGGTTAGAACCTGGCAAAGCCTGGTCGATTAGGGGATTGTAGACTGGAGCAGCAGTTTTGTTTTTCTTTTTTTGGGGGGGTCTTTTAAACAGGGAAAGATGTTCAGTCAAAAGTTTGAAGTGAAGCTCAAAGTATAGGCCGGTTAAGATGACTAAAGGAGCTGAAAGAAGCTTTTTCTTTCAGAATGATTTCCCAGCAGTGGAGCGATTCAAATATCTGACAAATTAAAAAAAGTTTGTTAGAAATATGTTATCATGGTCGGTAGAAGGATTGGGCCCAGAATAGAGACGGACTGAAACACTGCAAAGATAAACTTAAGTTTATTCTAAAACAAAACGAAAGGCTGCTGTGGCAGAAAATCGTATTAATAAAATCCCAGGAGAGATACTGAGAATCAACTGGAACTGGAAAGACACAAAAACAAAATGTTTTCGTAGTTTTGCTGATGAAACAAATAGAACACATTACTGTACAAACAGAAACATTATTCATATCTTTCTCTTTACAATAAGTCAAACAAATATCTGTTATTATCACCTGCCATCACCGTGATTAGTGATTATGGTTCTCTCTGTGTGCAGATCTGTTCTTTTGTCTATTTTAAAAGAAACTTTCAGAAAGTTACCACCCACGGCTGAATAAGTTTTGCACTAATATCAATTCAAGATGGATGCCACAGCCAGCTGATGTAAGAAAACACAAAACTGGCTGCAACTCAACCAAAATTACAGACCTGGAGCTAAAACTGGGTGTAGCAGCAGCAGAGCGTGAGCTTCTTTGCTTTAAACCTTTGGCTTTAACCTTATTTGCTTGTGAGCAACACAAAACACTGAAACCCTCATTTATATTTTAAAAATATGCCTATTAAAGAGGCATTTAACAACGCCCGACTCTTCTAAATAATATATTTGAATATTTAGGAAAGTAGTAGAGGAGGAAAAGTTTTCAGAGAGGCTTATCCTGCAGTCACTTTCATCCAAGGACATCGATTTACTGAGATTTCATTCTTTTCATTGCTGAAGCAGTGAGGGCAAAGTGTTCAGGAGTAAGATCTGACAACAGGAACAGAGTATTTTAATGTTGTTTTAATCAGCTTTTATTGATCATCTGCATGTGTTGAGGTTAGCATGACTTTGCCCTCTGGCTGCGATAAAAGAGCTGGAGTTATACCAAGAAAAGAAGACGTGCTTTCAGAGATAACAAGCAGGCGGCAGCAGGTAGTGACGGGTTAGTTAGTTGATATGACCGAGTGGAATAGTTTGTTCTGGTTAAGCTAGTCAGAGGAGTTTATGGAGCTTAGAGCAGGAGAGAGAGATGATATATCAGATTAACACAGAAAAGGTTGCTTTCATCTGTCTTACAGCTTTCTTTGTTTTCACTAACTAATGTTTTAAGGTTACAGATAACAGTACATTTAACTACTTTGGAGTAGTTTTTACAATATAAATTTAAATTTATAACACTTTTACAGAGTTGACAGTTTCTCAAAACTCATAATAAGTAAACTAATTCATTTTCATAATTGGCATTTTTTTTGTTTCTAAGTCTGACCTGCAAGCATCAAAAGCTTTTAATGATACATTTATCATTTTATTTTGAAATGTAATTGACTTAAATTAGATTTATTTTTACTGATAAAAATCCAGTGGCATGTCTACCGTAATAAACATGTCATGTTTATTTGTTTTTTTATTTGTAAGAAATATCTTATCTCATTTCAGGCAGAAGAGACTGCAGTCGCCTGATAAATTGATTCCACCTAACAGTAATCCAACAACTTTTACTGGTATCTCGGTATCCAAAATGTTTGGTGCTGCCGAGCAAAATACAGACGTGTCTCGTTACAAATTGTCTGCTGTGTGGGAAATCCTTCTGCAAACTGTAAAAGTGTAACTTCTAACAGACCAGTGACTCGTTTACTTCACAAACATGGCATCTGTGCTGTGTGCACGCCAGGTTACAGGAATTAGGAGATACACAACCACACCGCAGCAGATGGCAGCAATAATATTACAAACTGTCCTACAGGCTCCAACGAAGACAGTCGTGAAGATTAAAGACGTTTCAGATTTGATTTTAATTAAAGTCAGTCAGAGTTCCTCACAATACTGCAACTAAGAGGCCATGAGCAGAACTTCTGGTTGGCCTCAAAGAAGTTCTGGCAAACTGTTCAATGACTCAGGAAAGGTTTGAACGTTGACATGTCTGGGACGCCGGGGTCACTTTGAAAGGCTATCCGGTCTCTGTGTAACCAAAATAAAAGGTGTGTCTACACCCTCGACACAAAGTTTTTCATTCCTAGTGGGAGTTGGACTCTGCTGGAGTTTTTATGGTCTCCATGTTCCTCTGCATTGAGTGGAGTCTGTGGAGGTGGTTCAGTATCAGATTAGGATGCGTCCTAGATGCTGCCCTTTGGAGGTCTCATGACGGTGCAGACCCAAAACTTGTTGGAGGCATTATAGATCCGTTCTGGTCTGGGAACACCTTTGGATTCCACAGGAGGAGCTGGAGGGCCTCTCTGAGGAGAGGGAAGTCTGGGTTTACCTCCTAAACCTGTTGCCTCTGAGACCTCTGAAAAGATTTGGTCTCAGAACAATAAATGATTCGGATGCTGTTTGCCGAGCGTACAACACCCCTGTATGCTAAAGATTATCTATAATAAAGGAAAAATGGAAGAACAGTTTTGTACAGGTTTCTTATATTTCAGCAAACAAATAATAGATAAACAGACAAATGTGTAAAGAGAAAAGCAATGAAGACAGTGAATAAAATAAAAAGGAAAGCGCATATCCACAGAATAATGTGTATCAGAAAACAAAGTAGGTGTCACTTTTCTGAGTATAGCTTTGATGTAATCTGACAGGTTCTTTTCTTTTTAGTTGCGCTGCCTTTGATCTCATGCGTACGTGACATATTGAAATCGGATTCTGCAAAATTCATCTTAAAAACATGTTCCTAATGTGTTGTCAGAGTCGTGCACTTTAAAGACTGAGGTCACAGAGATTTCCATTGTGAAACTTGGAGTTGATTACACAAAGCTACTGAAATGAATTGGGGAGTGTAATATGACCCGTGTCAGGTATTTTAGCCATGGGCTACAGTGCTCATAGCTGGTGTAGTTTATCTCAGAACAAAATACCTGGGCCTAAGCCACACGGTAACACAATATTCCTCTCAGTATTCCCAGGCAACGAGAAGTCTCACACACACAAAACAAATCCCTCTGAGGCGACGGCACATCAGAAATGGGTCCCTTCTCTGCACCTTTGGCTTAAAGAAGAGAAAGCCGACACCACTTGCAACTACACACATCTGCACCACCCCTCCCCAACAAGCACAAGAGTGTGAACGGGACAAGGTTTGGTTAAGTGTAAGGCCCCAGTGAGAGCGTGTCCTCTCACTATTGATTATTATTTGATCCCTGCCATTCGCCCCTCTTCTGTTTCTCCCTACAGGCTCCATCAACGCTGACCTTCGCTGACACACTCACACACACTGAGCACCGCCTCTCGCCACGAGCATGATCATTTACCCTTGATGGAGATGGTGTGAGACAGTGAGGGGGTGTAGGGGGCAGAAAAAAAAAAACAAAGGAAAAGATAAGAGACAGAACAGAAGAAAAGATTTGGCCCTGGGCTTGTAATGGAGAGAGATTCAATAGGTCCATTATGAGCTGAGAGTGGTTGTGGTGGGGAGATGGACAGACACGGTGAGGCTTTCTTAAGGACGGTTGGATCACACAATCTGCTTAACTAGCTGACTGCTCCTGGCCTCCTCCTCTGCTCTCCATCTCCTCCCACTTTCTGTGTGTAATCAGATGTACGCCGACAGCACCTATTATTGGAACTGTGCCGAGTGCGCATTAAAGGTCGTCTGCATCGTCATAAAGCAAACACTTTAAAAAAAAAAAAAAATCTGTATGTCTTGTGAATCGCTGGAAGAATTTTATTGAAACGTGCAGAAAATATTGACTGGGTGAACCGTTTTAGAGACGATCCCATTCAGGAAGGCCGCTTAAGAAAACACAAATATGGCTGCATAATCATCAATTTTTACAGAAAATCTCAGCTGAGTGTTATTCAAAGCACAGACTGTAGGTGCTACTGATTCCACAAGATCTTTGCCTAAACTTTGGCATCAACTATTGGACCTACTCTGATTTGCTTGTTTGCAGGTGATCTGCTTCAAGGAATTCTAGGCGTTTAATATTTTCTTTGATCTTGAAGACCTGTCACCCTTTAATTCACGCCCACCTCCTCGCTCTCGTTTTTCCCGTCTCCCCCGCCCCCCGTTCTTCCCCACGTCCTCCGATACATTGTCCCAGCTGTGCTTCCTCTCGTTCTCTTTAAGCGTTAAGTCATGTTTTATAGTTTTATCTGCCGGCTGGCCCGGCCGCTGTAATAGAATTGCTCCTTCCTACGTGGACAACAGTTTCCAGGGTAACAGAGACGGAGAGTGAATGCCACAGAGTGCACTGTGGTGTAGTCAATTTTATCAGCAGAATGTTTTGGCCCATTTCTGATTACACGCTGCCTGCATCACTGCTAACCTGAGAACTGGAAATGAAGATGTAGGACAGTAATGTTCCTATCAGACAAAATGATATTTGAGTTTTATGTGCTTTCATTTAGCTGATATTTTTTCTTTTTTAAAAACACGGGATAGTTGTTTGTGTTAGCTACTGCATCTTTCTGCAGAACTTCAGCCAGTGATGCATTTACAGCTGTCAAAACTAACCCTGGCTGGCATTTGTAAAGAGAAAGACGGAGCTGAAATACCTCACAGCAATTCACTGGCATTTCTCTAATCACGCCATCTCATCTTTTATTACTACAGAAAGTCATTCTCCTGCAGGGTGCTGGGTCTGCAGATGTTCTTTACTGCCTGCAGTATTGGACATTTTGTCAGCGGCAGAATGGAAACGAAGAGAGAGACCATAATATGACTGTCAGTAATATACTGTTTTTGCTCTGGGGAATTAATATTCTCATAAGGGTTTGAAACAAACTTTCACAGGTCTGCAAAACCACATTGAGAAAATATTTCTCTGTCTAAGATAGACTTGAATCCTACTAAAACTAAAGTGTTCAATGCTTATCTCCAAACAATTTTAAGCTTACATCATCTTATGATTACAAAAACAAACAGGACAACAACATTTCTAAAGACGTTTGTGTTTTTTGATGGGTGGATGACTTTTTAGCACAGTTTACTGATTTCTCTTTTAGCAAAGGGCAAAAATAATTAGAAAGTGCACCTACAGAAGACTGATTTTTTTCCTTGCCTAAAAATAGTTCCATGCAGACAGACATTGGTGGGTGGATCATGTTTGATGGCCACCTTTCTGGTACCAATAGATCCCAGTTTGTTTTCCCGGCACTGCCATCATGTTTCTATAAAAGGGGGATGAAATGAGAGCGTGTAAAAAGCAAGTGTAACTATGTTGGCCGGGCTGGTCGGCTGCTCGTTGCACCTAGTTTGCTCCATAGTAAGAGGTTTAAAGGAGGCGTGGAGGGGTGGTGGTGTGTGTGCAGAGTGGAGCAGTGTGGGGCAACAGAGGAAGGCACAGAGGGAGAACATGGCTAATTTTAGCTTGACCTGAGTGTGGAGAGGGCCAAGCAGTAAAACAGGTGCAGCAGCGGCTGGTTATTATGGAGGAACACAAGAGACTCACAGTCCAAGGCTGATAATGGGACCCCATCTGACAACTACCTATAGCCCGACCTCACCACCTATATTTAGATTTAATTTGAGACCACTGGTTGGAGCTCAACGCTGCTGGATGTCCCTCTGTCTATTCAAGTGTGCGAATGTCTCCCAGTAAAAACCAAAAGATGGTTGTGTTTGGAGATTGGACAGCAGCAGAGCCGTGTCTAGTGGGACTGGGATCTGTCTTAAGGAGACGTATTGCGTCAACAGTGTTTGTTTAGGTGACAGAAGCAATCAGAGTGGTGTTTCTGACCTTTACAATAACACCTCTGAACATATGAGACACACAGCATGTTGTCATATTTCTCTATCATCTGTTGGTTTCTGTGTTACACACCTGATGTTACATTTGACTAATGTGGTTTTACATCCCGTTTCTGTGAAGGTTAACCTGACTGACATTAAAACTGACTCAGCTGATTCTCCTTTTGATGTGATGAACCAAAAACAATTGAAAATCTTCCACTACAGCTTGTGAGAGAAATGTTTGGAGGACTTAGATTATAATTTTTTCTTGTCTTCCTGTATGTTCTGACTCACATCAGCCTTTTTTTACGACAGTATGAATGTGACAAATCCGTTTTTTCCCCCAATCCGACCCAAGTCTTATGGATACGTGGTACATATATGATGTTTTTCAAAGTGACCTCAGTTTGAACTGTCACATTTCATTTGACTTTTACATCAGTGAGGTGGTGGTATCCAACCATCATGTATGTTGTGCAGTTTAAATCTTGGAATGCTGCACATCTTCAGCAGAACAAAAGTCCAGTTGCTCCATTTTTGTTCTTTTAGTTTTCCATTTCCTGTATGACTGGGAATCCACAGAAATATATGATTGTAATGTTGGTCTTGAATCTAAACTTATGGGATCGATACTTGAGTTTTGCGTCGCTCCTGTTCCAAAAATACAACGCTGCTGCAGAGTAGTTGGCCAGATGCAGGGCCAAATGTGAACTCTAGATGAAACAAGCATGTCAGATAATATTTTAATTGGCTTTGATTGCACAAAAACTTCAGAATCGATCCACATGCTAACATGTAGCATCCATATTTACTTCTGTAAACGGTGAGCTGAATGTGACGTCTTCTTCTGTGCATGCTGGTCACATCAGTGCTGTAGAGAGTTCCCGTTGGAGTCTGATGGAGGTCGTATTTAAAATTAAACGTGGATGATTATGCAAAACAATTGGATTTGAGCAAAAAAAAAAAAATCATAACTGAGCATTAAGATGTGCAGTGGGAACGTAGCCTAAGAGAAGTTATCATAAAGGTGTCGGGCTCAATTGTAAATTCACCGTGTCATTGTTTTATCAGCTGTTTACGGGTGTTTAGACTGAACATTTGTTAGAACACAGTCTGTGTTATGTTGCCACATATTAAAACACAAAACTATTATTAGGTTTAGTTTAATTGGCTGACATTTACTCTGGAGCTGATTCAGTCTGACTCTTACTGCAGCTAAAATACTAATACTACCAAAAACTACTTTTCACAATTCCGAAGAGTCTTTTTAATTTTCTTTATTCTACTTGAGAAAAATGAATCGGCATGTTTAATTTATAATATCCTTCTAGTGAAATGAAAGATGTGGCAACATTAAGATAAAGGTTAGCACACATGTAGATTAAAATGCGATTTATGTTTGGATGAATGGACTCATGATTACACTTTGGGACAACTGTAGGATGTAAAAACAAGTAGAAAGCAGATAAACCCTAATAACTGTAAGCAAATATATATATATATATTTCAATACTTTTCAAACTGCTTCCTCAAATTACAGACATGCCCTCCAGCAGAGGCTAGAAAGTAAACATGGGCTCTTTTTAATTTCACAGCAATAGAACCTTTTATCACAGCACAGTAAAAAAAAAAATGCATTCATTGGGTGAATTTTTTTTAATTTCGAGAATAGCAGCAGACTAAGTAGAAGCACATCATGTCAGAAGAGATGGTTTTTATCCAGCCCAGCCTGCTGGCTGCTGATTGGAACAGATGAATAATTTTCTCTTTTTGATGTTTGGGATTGCGCTGTGAAAATATATTTTCATTCTTGTGAGGGTTCAGCTGGAATTCAGTTGGAAATAGAAGCTGCACAAATCTGTGTGTGTTGTGTTTACTGTTGCTAAGGGAGGTTTCATAATTGAGGTGCAGGGTTCACCGATGACCTTTAGTTGACTCATAAATCGTCAGCTGGACCTTCACCCCGGCCCTGGTCTGCTGGAGGTCTCAGGAGGAAGGCACCATTTACACCATTAGAGTGTCATTTGAGTGGAAGGCTCTGTGGGTGGGTGGGAGTTTGTTGGAAGGCCGTCAGGTTGTTCTGTTTTCATTCTTTACTTTAGAAATCTGACTTCTGTTTTGGTTGAGTCAACCCAGGTCAGTGCCTCTTTAAAACTCAAGTGACATTTCAAATTGTTAGTAAAAAACAAAAAGGGGGCGTCAAAATGAAGTGTTGGGTTAGTGATAGCCTCTAGTTGTGAACAAAAACAGCCTTTAGAGGGCAATATGTGCAAAACGGATTGTTAGATTTAAGGACGGTTTGAAGGAGTTTAAAGATGCCGGAGTCAAAAGAGATGGAACCGAGCCAGGATGACAGAGAAAAGAGGAGGTGTGCCTGTGAGGGCTTGTAATTTCATCTCCGGGCATGGATCGAAAGTGGGCGTGCTCGGTGGTCGAGGCTGACCGATCATAAAAAGAAGAAAAAAAAACAAAAAAAAAAACATCAGGTTATTTAAAACCTCATTTAAAAAACAAAGAATGGGCAATCTAGTCTGGGGAAAGGAGAAAAGGTGAAGTAATGCTTCAGAAAAGTGTAAAACTATTAAAGGCTGGTAAAAGCTGGCGATTAAAGCAGTGTGCTAATACTCAAAGCATCTCAGTTAAATGTAATAATGTCTTTGGCTCGTTTCAGTTTTGCATCATAAAACCGAGTTTTACAGGCAGGAGGAAATATGTTAAATCCATTCATTTGTCTGCGGGCAGCCAGAGTTTATTGGTACAACTGCTTTAAATGTGATAAATAGATGCATCTGTTGATTTAACAGACAGAAGAGACCAATTACCAGAGCAGAGAGCTGGAGTTTATTCAGCCTCTTCATGTCAGGACACATGTTTGTTCCTGTTTATTGGATTTAAACACACTGAATTCAAAACAATTAGGACTTGGAGTTTGTTATAGATTTATTCATGTAAATCCATGTTTCCATACATTTTAATACACTTGATCTAAAATTACTGTTTGTTGGATGAGTGACAATGTTTTTAGAAAAATATTTAATGAATGGATGTACCTCTACAACTGATTAACTCTTGGAGTCAGTCCAACTTAAGATGGCTACCACAGCTAATCAAGTCAAATACAGAAAATCAGTTTAACAGATCTGTGGCTAAAATTTGGTGAGATAATAGCCGACAGTCACCTCCAACACATCCTTTACTGATAACCTTTTATTATCTATTAGTCAGCTTTGCCTCTCTGTTAGCAAAATATCACCACTTCATAAATTTAAACTATAAGGAAATAATAATTGGATATATATCTACAGTTTATTGGCTGTTTAAATCAACCTGATTTAAAAGTCTGACACAGTAAATCGAACTGAACGTTATCTTCATCCCAGATTCAATTTGAAACTTTTGTATGTCATGAAAGTGTTGCCTGGAAACAAATCAAACAGAAAGCGACATCACTACATTAAAACTATTGATCAATTAAAAGTATTAGGTATTAAGTTTCTCACAGATTTTTTTTAACTGAAAATACAAACTAATGTTCATCATTTAGGACTGAAGAAGTGTTGGTAAGTCAATAAGTGAAAAGCTCTTTTGAAGAGAATAATTATACAAACAGTAATTTGACAATAAAACACTTGTAAGCTAAGCGCAAAAAAAGGGGATTTTAAATGCTTCGAGTGCAAAGACTGGGATTTGACCTCTTTAACTTTAAGTTCTGACCCACAGAAAACCACTTAAGCTCTTCGGCTCCAGCAGCTCGGTTTCCACAGAGCTGCCAGACCCGTTAAATAATACGAGCTTTTAGTTTTAAGACCCCTTAAATGTGGAACTGAGAGGGATTTTGTTTTGGGACCCCCCCCCCCCCCCACACACACACACACACACACACACCACCCATTTATCAGTCGGCATTAGGTTGTAGGTAGGCAGACAGGTCAGTCCACATCCAGAGGGACCATTATTACAGACAGCCACTCCATCCATCTGAGCCCTAAACACCAAAAATTCACTCACTTGTGTTGAAGAGCCCTGAAATGGACTCGGAACACTTTTTGAGCATTTAAAAAAGTGAACATTAAAGAGATGAATTTTGGCACACAGATGCATGTAAGGAAAAATAAATATATATTCATCTTATAAATTATTCTCTCTCAAATCAATCACATTTTCTCGCACCATCATCAGTCTGTCTTCGCAGAGAACTCTCTTTGTCTCGGTCTGTTATCCCAGGTTTTTTTCTGCTACAAAGATAAAACAGTGGGAGAGGAAGTGAGCGATGAGAGGGAGATGAGAGAAATGATGAAATGAAGACAGATGGATTACGGGAGGCAGCCACAGGTAGCGTGTCTCATCCTTCTCTTCCTCTCTTTTAAAAACTGTTTCCAAATCTCTCTTTGACTTTTCTTCCAGACCCTTTTTTTCCACTACGTTTTTGCTTCCCATCATATATAGGACGTGCATGGCGTGGAGCAGCGCTTGGATAATTAGCAGCAGTTTATTAATTATGAATGTGAGCTGGATTCCGTGGGAGCCGCGGAGTGAGCTTCTCGCTGAGACTCATCAATTAAACAACAGAGTTTCCCAGGCTTTTGATTAAAGATAAAGAGGAAATATGATGATCAATAGAGACCTGTTATGGTTGAGCAGATGAACAAAATGTAATGAAGGATAAAAAACAAAAGTATCGAGACAAACCGAGACCCACAAAACATTGCCACTGTTGTTTGGGGGTTTAGACTAAGAAGTAAAAAGTTGTGTATTGACCTGCTTGTAAACACTGTATGTGACATCAGCAGCATGATGGGAAAAGCTATGCAATCAGTTGGAATCAATCGTCCTGCCCACGCAGACCAACAGTTGGGCCGACGCCAAAGTGCCAGTTCGCCTGGGCGCCAACCCTGCTGCCTGTCGTCCTTTTTACTGCAGCTTCTCTTTTGTCCTTTTTCTTTCACTGTAAAAACAGGAGAAATCTTAAAGTGGGAACACCATTTCACCCTGTTTTTTTTGTACTTTCAAGCCCATTGTTTGATAAAGTCCTGCCCAAGTTTAACTGACAAGGTGCTGCTAGGATCCTGAAACACAGAAGCTAAGGTCAGCCCAGAACTATTTAGATTTTAATATAATTGCTGCATTATTTAGACATTATCTGAGACGAAAATGGCCGGAGGCTGACATAAAAATACTGGCCAGATGATTCCTTGGAGCTGAGAAAACAACTGATTACAGCAGAATACAGAAGAGCTTCATTTGTTTTATTTTGTTGATGGATTTTGTTTTCTACAGTTTTCTTTAGGAATTTTAAAATCCCTTTGTGCTCCCATCTCATGTAGACTGCTGTGATGTGCAAAATGCATAAAAAATAAAAACAAGAAGAAGAGCAATCTCAGCCAAGGTCAAGCTGAAAGTTAAACATAATTAGATTTTCATAGAGTAAATTATAATAAAACCCCAATTTTTAACGAGTTGTTCAGAGTCCTAGATTGTAGGTGTCCTTAATGTCCATGGTCCTATCTTTACAAGATCTTGGTGATTTATGTTTCTGATGTTGTGAACCATTTATGTTCCCAAAATGCTGGTTTATCTGTGGATCTCAGAGTTCTGTGTTTCCAAGCTGGACCTAAAGGCTGGACCTAAAGAGAAAACATTTAAAATCTCCACGTTGGCTTCATTTTTTTAGTCTGTTTCCAAAAGAAGTCAAATTACAGCAGAATTACCTGAGATCATTGTTTCTTCTTTGCCACATGTTCATGGAACCAGTTTAGCCGGTTCTTATTGAACCAGTTCTATGGAACTGTTTTTGTGGAAAACCCCAATAAGCCACATCTCTGTGGTATTAGTTTTCTCTCTGAGTCCTAATCTAACTCTTTTTAATTTTTCTGCTCCAGGGTTTGATGTTCCTTTGTTCGGTTTGTAAAGGGTTGGGTTTCTGACGTTATCCTTCCTGTTGTGTTTTGTTTATATTCCCTTCAAAGTCAGAACTGATAGACTTGAACTGCAGACTAATAGAATATAGTAATGTCCACTTGCACCAGCCTGGACTGCAAAGTATAATGCTTAAGGTTACAGACATATGTTGATTCTCATATTCACATAAACTCAGGAGTGAGTATCGTGTTGTCGCAGTTCCTGCTGAAATACCAAAAGATGTAACAAGCAGGAAGGGAGAGCTGAATGTAAAGAGGTGGAAATTCACAGGAAAGAACCAAATATAAGAACAGCATGAGGTGGATGTTGAGGTTAATGAACAACTGTTTGGGTATTTAGAGCTATATTGTTGCTTCCCCTGTGCATTTGTTCCTTCCTGTCGTCACTCTTTTTATCAATATAACAGATTTCCTACAGCATGACTCACGCTGATTAGCACCAAGCCGCCATCTCAGAAACTCACTAACACTGTGACATAAAGTCTGAAATGATTCCTCCTCTTCTCTGTAGCCTGAAAACAGGCACGGAAAAAAAAGTCCACAGACTCGTAAAAACCATCGGTTTAGTCAGGAGCACACAAACTGATGAACTGTGCTCGTCCTTTTCTAACAGTCCCCAACTTACATAAAAACCACAAGAGCTACTTATCGCACAGTCTGTGTCTCCTAACAAAAAAATGCTGTAAAAATTTTGTAAATGTTATTGAGCAACAAGTTGAAATTATGAGAAATGGAAATTCAGGTTGTGATGGTTTTCAGCTGTTTCACCAAGACAGCACAGCATTAAAATCCTGCTGCCGAGGCTCCTTTTCAATCAATTGTTTTGTCTCCAGCTGTTCCAGTCCAAACCACTATTTTTATTCATCTCTCCTTTTGTCATCTGGCTTGGACTCTAAAATTTATTTATGTCCTATTTTTATTTATGTCCGAGACCGCCTTTCTACTCTTTTTATACCCCTCTCGTAACAGATAGCAATTCTCCTGCTTTTTTCTGTTTTCCTTGATTTGCAGCTCAAAGTTGCACTTTGTTTCAGTGGCCATGCTTCCAGCAAAAAATATTTCAGTTTCTTCAAAAAGAAAAATAAAACCTGAACACTTTCGTTATATCTTTACATTATTGTGCACCATCTTTCAGTGAACCTTGACTAACGTGTCTGCAGAATCTGTTTTCCACATAAACCACTGTAACCAATCTGAACCCATTGATATTTTTATCAGATTTTTTTTTAATCAAAGAGCATATAAATCTATTCTAACAGACCACCTAAACAGAAATGCACTCTAAGCTTACACACTGTGGCTTCCATAATCTTGATCCATTTGGCACACATTTAATATTTAATTGTGCTTGCATTTGAAATGTTATTTGCACATCATGTTAAATTTATGATGTTATATTCAAATGCAAACTGAATTAATCTCAAGCAATGGGAGGGAGACCCACAGCCCCAGAGGCACAAAAAGCACATTTATCCAAGTATTATGCCAGTGGAAGAATTGAATAATGTCAGTCTCAAGGCTTTCAGACTATATTTCTTTGTTGATGGAAACACCAAGCCTGACATTGGTGAGGCTGTATTGAATGCTTTTGTTTCTCGCATCAAGTCAGCAAGAGCAGAAAGAAAAGAGGGGAGCTGGAGCCAAGCGAAGTGGCCTCTGGGCATGTGTGCATCAGTGAAACCCCAGAGGTCTGTCGATAGCAGGCAGGTTGTTGTTGTTGTTGTTAGATCAATTCTGGCCCCAACCATTGCTTCACTCCTAATTGCCATGTGAACTTAAAAATGCTGCACATGCTTGTTGCTTTCATGGCTGGCAAAATCTTTATATTTTTTTTATGTTGAATGTTTTCAGTTGGACAGATGCAGTGCTTTGAACTAAATAAGATGTCCTCTAAAGATGCTTTTGGAACTCGTGAACTGAGACCCATGGATCTGTTGGCTAAATGTTTGGTACAGATCAGAGATGCACAACTTGAATGTTCACCACCAAGCATCACATTTACATTTAATCTGCATTATCGAGGCACAAAAAAAATCCTGATAATTAAGGAAAAGGTCAAGTTATCTGAAAGAACTAGTCAGAAAATTATCTGTTATTTAGACAACTTTAAAGACCCAACTGGGAAAATTTACTTCCATGCAAAACTGGACACCAGTTCTTCTATTAGTTTTTGTTGTTTAAGGTTTCTCCTTTGGTTTAGATATTCTGTCAAGAATTTTGTTGTGAAACGATAAAAGCATTTTGCTCTGAAGCCTTGTTTCCCTTCTTCTAAGTGTTTTAAAACGGCAGCTTCTGTCTGCAGCTGTAGCAGGGGTTAGTCTCCCGTCCATTTGGATAAACACCGTTATACTCTGTTGCTCAAAAGCCCAAAGTAATACCAATCAATGAACAACCCACTTAGCCTGTTATTCAAAGAACACAATCCTGTCTGTAGTTCCCCGATGGCATGAGTAAAAAAAAAAACAGAACATGAAATCTGTGCACCAGAGCGGTGCATTATTTACCTGGCAGAGTGAAAGAGTTGATAGAACTGTGGGATTCTTGTTTTTTTATATGGAGTTTAGGAAACCCAGTTGAGTTGCTCCATTCCTCTCCACTGACTTCATGACAGGTAACACAGTAAGAATAGCCCTGCCGTACAGCCTCTCAAACCTCACGTATCCTGAAGCCTCGTCTTTGCTCCGACACTCACAATCAATACTGCAAATGTCCTGCATAAATGCTTTTAGTTGTAATAGTCCCATGTCAGATAAGCGAGGGCTCACTTGAGGATTTTGCTGCTGTTGTTTTGTTTTTTCATCTCTTGATTTTATTGAATTAACATGACAAGCAAAGCAAGGACCATTGACTCGCAAAGGAAATGGCTTTTATTGACTTTATCCGCTCCGTAAGATGCCAGGTAACAAATTAAACTGTATAACATCCCTGTGATTGTAGGCCCACGATGAGCTGCGGGCTGTTTTATGCTAATAGGAGTGGATGTTACAGGGTGACTGAGCAGAGAAAACCCCATTGAGAGATTTTCTGTGAAGTGTGCCAAGTGAATGCATTTATTTTCAAGTGTGATGCTCTGAAAAGGGGCTGAGTAATTTTGGGGTGAAATGAATAAAAGAGTCTGTCAGCCGTGACACATCTTCATTGACCCTTTGTGTGAGTGATTCGGGTCAAGGAAGACATCTCTTTTAATTTGTGTGTCCTCACCATTGTCTGATACAGCTCAAGGGTCTCCTTTGTGTTTGATTTCTTCACCTATGAAGCTGTTGAATGGAGGACGCTCTTCTCAACAAGCTGAATGCACTTAGATGCATGTTATCTATTTGTTTTAATTGACCCTTTCCCCCCTTATAATGCACTCAACCATCACATGCCTCACCGTTCTCTGCTTTGGCATATTCTCGCCCCGAGCTGCATGTCTTCAAACTGGGTGCTTCGGTTGAAATCTCCTTATAGAAACCACCTCTGTAAACTCATAAACAGCATATCTCTCTTCACACAACTGCCTCCCCTCTTCCCATCTTCCCATTGGCTCCCTCGTTGCCCCACAGCTCTCAAAGCCTACTCTTTGAAGCTCGTCCTATAAGTTATCCAGCATCCTTCAGCCACCCGCCTTGATCCAGCCACTGTAACCAAATCCAGTTTAGAACAGCCTCAAAGAGAAGTTCTCAAGAGAGGCAATAGAGATGGATGGAAGGTTTCAAAAGATGATGGGAAAAATGGGAACTGTAGCTCATTTTGCAAAGTAAAACAATCTCATGCTATATTTCAAAGAAAAAATAGCAGCTTTGATAAGAGTGAGTCACGTTTTACCCAATGCCCTTATTTAGACCTTTTGCATCAACATTTGAGCAAAGTAGTCGGGCTGTGGGTGCTTTTAACCAGAATTTTCTTGGGCACGCTTGGGGAAAAAAATTAAAAGGTGTGCACAACAACTTACAAAATAAGGTATTTTTGTTTACATTTTATAATTTGGCACAACTCCACTTTTGATGTATTCCTAAGGTTATCAATATTCCTCAAAAAGAAAAAAAGCATCTTATTTACACTTGATAGTTATTTCACTAGCACACCAGAAATTTGATTACATGTCATATCCGTTTATGCAAAAAGGAATCCAGCTGCAGGCATGATGGTGTCTTAGTGTTCCCTTTGGTAGTGGAATATTTTAACCACTACCAAACGTGAAGTTTAATTAAGACACCAAAGTGGATATTTGAAAGCTATGCAGGTGACCATTAAACTAGGATTCAGCTCAACTGTGTTTCTTGCTAAGTCTTATTTGTTTATGGGAACCTAAAAAGTTTTAAAAGGCTGCGTTTGCAGTCAGAAAATATATATAGTTTTAAAACAAATCAAGATGCTTTAACCTACGCAACAAGTATGTAAAAATGAAAGTAGGAAACAGAAGGAAGGTGAGTCTCAGAAGTGGATGGAATCACAGTTTCCACGTCAGAAACGAAAAACAAACTTCTCTACAGCCTTCATCCAACTTCCAAATTGGCTTTCACTGTTGGTTAATAAGGAACACACTCATGCATGTTAAAAAGGTTGGTAAATATCAGTCTGTTGGGATAACAGCTTCTTATCTTCATTGAGTGCTTCTAAATAAACTGTCCAGCCTGTGGTGTCTCCATCAGTCTAACTGGAGGGTAGGGATTCATTAAAATGGAAGAGCATAAGGAAAGACATGATTTGTTCTGATGGGATGAGAGTTGTAGCAAGAGGAGGAGGAGGAGAGGGGAAGGGATGTGAGATAAATACAATGAGGTAGAGTCGGACTTGAGCAAAGACAAATTGGCGAGAATAGATGCATATAGAAACTGAGAGACAGAGACACGGGAGAGTAAGATGGAGATGTATATGGAGAGGCTGGCAGCCTCTTTGGCTGATTAACATGCATCTCAGACACGGTGAGATGGATCAAACTTGCACACAGCCAGGTCTGGGAGTTTTTGCCTGCAGTATACTAAAAGATGTGCATTTGTGTAGATGTGTGTGTGTTTTATATTCTTTAGTTTGTTTGTTCACAGCTGCCTTGTGTGCACAGTGTCAACTAGAGATGTCTTCTGACTGAGAATGTCTGTTTACCAGAGAAGATGTGACAATCTCAGACCTAGGTAGGAAAAGAGTGACAAGAGGCACTGTGGGTAATGTAGTAAACTAGTGTTAAATTAATGCAGGTGGAAAATATGTCTAAATTAGATGAGCCTGTGCCTGATTTGTGAAATGGTGAAAGGTAGCAGAGTCCAGTCCAGTGAGCTAATAATGCACAGAGCTTGCATGAGCGCAGCTACAGCAGCAGTGACTGAGTGTCAGTATAATATTAAAGGTTAGGTACATTTTCCTATCTTTATCTGTGTCAGCCAGCTCTGTCAGCCTTCTGCAGGGATAAAATACCGCCACATGCCTCCCTGTCTTTGTCAGGACAGAAAATAATGCTCTCAGATACTGTATATGTTGAGGAGGTTCATAGTCAAGCTCCTGCTAAATTTGCCACTCTAAATAAAAACATCAGCTGACGGGTGATCATTTTGAATTGATGTACCACAGGTTTGAGTTTAGTCTGTAATCCTTCCATCCTTAACTTTTTTTCAAACCAAACATCTTGATTAGTTTTGGGCAGAAAGTTTTTTCTGTGTCCATCACAGGGACACAGAAAAACAACCGTTTCCACGATTGTATGGTTTTTGTTGGAGGAAAACGCCACAGGTGCACAAGGAGAACATGTAAACACAGGCCTGGAGGCGATCCTGTGACCTCACGGTGAGGTGGCAGTTGTAACCACTGCACCACCTCACCCCTTAAGAGTAATTATTATTGCTGGTGTAGGTTCTTCATCCAGGACTCTGTAAATCCAAAAACTGAATAGACTGAGTGGAGGTCCAGTTGTTTTTTTTATTTTAATTATCTTTTTCTGGAGTTATTGATATTATTGCTTTCCCTCTCCTCCCTCCTGAGGATTGTTGAGATAAAGTGTGTGACAGGTCTGTGGCTATTGTGTTTTTTTTTCACTTTTCAGTTCTCAAGCTTGTATCTTTTAATAAATGAAAACTGAGTTTTGTTTTATTAATTGGAATGTACTTTTCCACAAGCTGTATCTGCAGTATTTATTACTTCAGTACATTTTAAAAACATTTATGAGCTCAATTTGAAACACTCGACACAAAATCACAAATAAAAAAATTGCCCTTTCAGATTAAACATTCAGCCTTAAGCTCTCTCCTCACCTTGGAGCAGTTTCTACAACTTATTGGTAGATTTTAAATTAGGTGAGGAAGAATTCAGATGATTACTGATTCTTAGTACTTGCATGTTTGTAATGGAGTGGTATTCTGCACATGGATCATGGGTTTTTGATTGCTGCAGATATCGTCTTGCAGTTCGAAATCTAATTTCAGAATCTGATTGGAGGACCTACTGAGGTAAAATCTGGTGTGGTAGTAGCTGTGACTCATGCTCAACACGGATTCCAACCTCTACCAAGCTTGTTTTTAAAACTGCAAAGCTGCAGGTGGTGTTCAGTCCTTGTTACTTTTTGCTGAATGTTTTAATTTATTATTTACTCCAGAAACTGTTGTGTTTGTGTCTGACACCCCACACTCTAAGCCTCCCCTGTCATTCATTTGTTGATGTTACAATAAATCCACCTCTCCTGTTGATTTACAAGCAAAAAGGTCAACCACTCTCTAGATGGGAACATATTGACCGATCGAGTTACCCCTATAGTATTTATATAGGATAATGTATGTCTTTGAGGAAAATCCACCCAGATAATCACATCAAGGTTTGTGTTGTGCTGCAGAGCTTTTTACTGCCATTAAAAAAAGGTTCTGTATTATTTAAAACCATGGAGAGGATTACCGCCCCCTGTGTTTTTCCTTTACTGACTTCATGGAGCCTTGAGCCAGTGATGGATGAAGTCGCTCTTAGCCCCCCGTCAGTCTCCAAGTGTGTTTTCTTTTCATTTTTACTGCAGTGTAGCTGGGTTCCTCCTACATGGATGCTTTGCTTATGATTAATGGGATTGGCCCCTGGCCTCTGCCCCACTAATGATGTCTGTAAACTGGTGGGATGTCAAAGGTCAGGCCTATCTCTGCACTTGTGACTTGATGTACCTCCTTATGTCATGTATCACTATACAGATGACACAAACAATGACATTTCCTCAGAAGAACTCCTTAGTTTCTTGTTTTTCCACACATAATGTTACAGATGTCTTCTCACAACTCGGAACGCTTCATTCATTTTGGTTAAAGGATGTTGCTCCCAAATACATCGTCTCTTTGTTGGATAATTTGTGAAACTGTGGAAAAACAGCTGGAAAAGAGAAGAACTACTATAAGATTTTTAAGATTGGAGTTGTTTTAAGACATCGGTAATCCACTTAACCCCCCTTAGCTTAAATCTATACATCAGGCTATCTACGTCCAACCTTTCCCCACTTTAGAAGAACTGAACTAGCCCTTTAATATTACCCCAACTAGTCAAAAGGAAAGCAATGTTGAAATTTAAAAGAATAAACTGGGTAGGAAACTAAATATGACAGAACAATTTCAAGATGAAAAGGTGTCTCTCTTTGAGAAAGACTTTAGAAAACATTTTCTTTTGCTGCTTTTAGATTGTGACTACTTTCATCTTTTCCTGCCGTCCCTGAAGCTGTAATTTTGAAAGCGGTGAAGGTTAATGACAGGGACCCAACTCGGTAATACTCAAACATATCTGTTCAGCAATAAATTATGACAAGTATTACATTACTTCTTAGTCGTTCAGCACTTTAAAGTTTCTTTTTATCAGGCTGCTTTTCATATAATAATGGAGACACTTCCACGTCTGTTAGAGAGTCAGAGATGATCATATTTCGACACCAATCTTTAAATCCACGCAAATTATACATCCTTTCATCAAATGACTGTGTGTGGAGAAGATGCCGTAGCTGCCAGGGTTCTGAGTGGTACTGTAGACGTTCAGGACCCAAATGTGGGTCCACACACCAAAGGAAAGGGTCTGAAGGTACAAAAAATGTATTTACTGTTCATAGGTCTCATGGGGAAAAAAATAGCCGCGCAATCATTTTTGTTGTGTATTTATTTGTTTTTTTTATATGGTGGTGTTAATATATATATATATATATATAAAAACATTCCTGAAAAAGCTTCAAAGTCCTTTAAAATGTTGTCAGAATAATTTCAAACGCACCTGAAAACTCCCAGATACTTTACTGGCCTCGAGAATTCCGTAGGGGAAAAAATGTGCCCCTATTGAAATCCATTACAGACGCATTTTTAATCCCATATTTATCAAATAATAAAGTAATGCGCCCCTTCAGCAGTTCTGGAAGTTAGCTGTAAGCTGTTCTGCAGCAGACATGGCCTGGAGATATCTGGTGCGGGCCTAGACGCCGGCAGTGCAGACTTCGGTGACGAAGGAGTTGGCTTTGACACTGTGCACGTCTTTCTCTGTCTTTTTTTTTTCTCTTGCACTCCACCTCTATTATACAAGCTGTGTGATGTTTCCAAAGCTCAGGATTTCATGCTAATGCACAACACTGGTAAACAGACTTCGGGCCGCTCAAGTGCTGAACAAAAGGAATGAAACTGTGGGTTCATTGGTCTGGAGTGGAGGGAATTCCTCAAATGGTTTTACATTAGGCTGAAGAGAGACACTGGTCCTTTTAACGCTCAGGAGAGGTTTTAGTCCACAGTCAGTATCTGCTGAATGTGCAGATTTTCATGTGCTGTCAGTTTACTGATAGGAGTTCAGACAAATAAAACTAAAATTAAAGAACTAAAGATATGAATACAAAACGGTTTGTATACTTATATAGAGTATACACACACATATATATAAAATATAGGATGTTATTTCACTTTAGAAGATGTTTTTGGTTTATTTATGCCATGCAGAAATGTTTAGCTCATCCAGATGACTGTACTGTATAAGAGTTACAGACAAATGTCACCTCTTTATTTAAGGTCCTAACAGGGTGAGGGCAGAGCTCAAAGGTTTCTCAAACCAGTCTACTTTTGGCTCACAGAGCAGTTAAATCTGGCAGTTCAGGAACACTGTTGGTTTCTAACTCTTTCTCTGCTGAGTTTTGTCTTTTAATGTCTCTTATTCCCCACATTCTTTGGCTTCACTCTGGATTTCCGGTGTGACACACTCTCTCTCTTTGAATGTCTCAGTTGTTTCTGTTTCACCTCTTCTTTCTCCCGGTGATATAATATAATTTTGTCTTTTTTTTTTTTTGTGCTACACTGTCCTCTCACCTCAGTGTTTTATATAACCGTTTTATTTCCGTCTTTGTCTTAAATCCTCTCACCCAGCTTCCACTCTCACATCCCCTCCATGGCTCCATCCCTGCAGCACCCATCTCACTGAAGGTGATTCTAGCAGCATGAAGCCATCACCTGTCATTGATTCTACACAGTCCATAAAGCAGCTTTTCCCATCTCACTAATTCAACGATTAGTCCAGTGTCTTGGAAGTCTAAGGGTGGTCTGTAAGTCCAGGTAAAACAAGAATAAAATAATTCACTGCATGTCCTTTCTCATGTTTCCAGATGTTAAGAGCCCTGAAGGCACCTCACTGTGATGCTCACTTTTAAACCTGCACAGATTTTTTTGAACAATATTTTCTTTTTGAAAGGTATTGAAAGCTTCAAGACTCAAAGCCTTCAGTGTAGCAGTGTTTCTTCTTTGTAATGACACATGTTGGGTGACAAAAAGATTAATGTTATATCACCCACTTTTCCTCAAGTATAATTATTTTTGAAGGACGGTTTAATAAAAATTTGAAACTGAATTACCATCGCCGCCCTTTTATTACTTTTACGGGACAAAAGATCACAGAAAAACAATTCTCTGGTCGGTTTTAGACGGAAGTAAATAATGAAAACATTTCTTTTGGAAGCACCTTATACCACTACCACCATGCTTCATTATTATCCAACACAATATTTTACAAATCTGTGGTTCCACTTCCAGCACACACGGTAGGATTTGTTCCCGGTCTTCACTAAATGTCAGCTCAGCTTTCACGTTCTGAGTTTACATTCTAAGTAAAATGTGTGACTCTTCAGCTGCTAAATGGGATATTAATTTATAACTTGCTGCGACTGGCTGGCGTTTGGTGCTAAACACACAACATTCAACCAGTTTCTCAAAGCGTTTCCACTTAATCTGGAGCTTATTGGAGAGGCAAACATTCGCAGTTATTTAATCAAACCAAAACAGTCCCACTGAGAACAAAAATAAAAAATAAAAAATCCAAAAAAACATAGTTCACTGCTTTTCTTTTAGTTTTTGGTGAAGAGAAAATAGATTTTTGTAGAACAGGTTTGTAGAATATTACAGACAAGGCTTGATTGGAAAACCATCATGCTTACATTCAATTTTCTGCACAGGCCTTTTGAAGCAGAGTGATAAATGCAAAAAGGGATTATATTATGCTCTATAGCTTGAGTGAAGTCTGCTGATACCGTTGCATAAGACTTGAAACCAGCCTGTTAAATATTTCAATCATAAATACCCCAACACTGCCGTACACGGCCCCATTAATGCAGCTGTATTTCATTACCTCTCCTTATATCTGGGACATGCATAATCTTGCTTTTCTTTAAATCTGTTTTAGTCCTTTTATTTAAGGATGGGGGTGTGAGTGCCTCACTACTGTGTTAGGAAAAACACATCATGAAAAATGCAGACCGAGGCAGAGCGAGAGATAAACCGCTGCACAACGAGGGGGGGGAGAAAGAAAATGTGGCGAAACGAGGAGAGCAGGAGGTGCCATGGCAACAGTAATAAGTAACAAAACACATCAGGGCGTATTAGTGTCTTCATTTGATGATGAGGTGTTCTATTTTCATGCAAAATACCAAAACCTCTGAAAACCAGGGTCATCCTCTGCCAGCAGCATCGCTTTTAAAATGGCCGACATTCTTCAGCTCCATCTTTTTCAACTCTTTGTTTCCGACTTTCACTTGACTCTGTCTGCATTTGGCACTAATTAACACTAAACGTCATTGATTTTTTTGTGCTGATTTATTATGCCGAAAGTTAAAATCGGGTATTAAAACCTCAACCTTATCTTGAACCATTTCCACCAGGTTTGTGACACACTGCCGACAGTTCCACTCAGCAGATTCTGAATCTAATAACTGATGTCTTTTTTGTTTTTGTTTCAATTGCTCTCTTAAAAGAATTCTAACTTTATTCCTTTTTAAGATTTTGTTTTTAAATTCATACATTTCAGATTATCTGCCTTTGTTTTTAAGTCGGGAGTGTCTATTGACACCTAAAGTTTGAACAGTGAATTTGATGGCTTTGTGTAGAGATGAGCTGCAGTTTAACCACAGTAATGCCCCTGAATGAACTTTGTCATAATCACAGACTTCAGCTCTGAACTATTTCACTTTCCCACACAGACACACAATAAACAATACATTCTTCTTTTATTCCTTGTGTATCTACTCTTTTTGTTGCCAAATGAAACTGTATAGCCGGGGTGTCTAATTATACTAATCAAATCTAAACCTCCTGACATTTGCTTATACATTTTTAATAAGTGAAACAAAAGAATCTCTGACTGGGTATGATGTCTTTCTGACTTCTCAGCTTCTCTCATTGTGTCTTAGTCATTCTCCGTTATCTCTCCCTCCATCTATCTCTTCTCACCCAACAACCTGTTCTCTTGTCTGTGTGACTCTCTGCCCTTTGCTTCCTGTAATTTTGCTTGTGGGTGTTGAGTAATTAGCAAAGCCTCCCACTCTTTTTATTCTAGTGTCCGATTGGGGAATGTAAGAAATGTCCCATAAAGATTAAGTGTCTTGATAAGGTTATGGCTGAGACTCCATTAAAAAAGATGAGCGGCACAATGGCTGTTTGTCTCCGTCAGGAAAGACGCGAGAGACCGACTGAAGAAAACACAACAGTCAGTTCAGAGCTGATTTTAAAACCTTTACTTACAGAATACGAAAAAATAAATTATATCTCACACTTAAAATTTCAGTTGAGCACCCAGTTATTCTTGACAATATATTTTTTATGTTTGTATTAATTATTGCTTACCACTGAGCGTGCAAATGCCTCGCTGTCTTTGTCTACAACTGATTACATTTTAGAGTTAACCCGATGCACAATAGCTGCACCAGCTAATTAACTTTAGCAGTCTCAAAATGTCTATAAGTCAGTCAAGTTCACTGATGCTCAGCTACAAATTGATTTGGTAGTAGCTGACAGTGATCCCGACCAGATATTTCGAGAGTTTAAAGATAAAGTGGGATGATCTCAAGTCATCTAATTTTCTGGAATAGATCAAAAAAGTTCAATCTCGAGAAAGAAAATATAATCTTACGTTAAAACTCTGCCATCCAAAGCTGTGGTTTTAATACATTACTTCAAGAATTGTTTGGGTTTTAATAATAATTCTGCGATTATGAATATCATTTGGGCAGTTAAAGTTTATCTAACTTTCAAGTTTGCTACATTACATCACAAACAGTCAAATTATATATGAGATGACGCAAAACAAAAATAGATAGGATGCATCATTTTCATCCGATATGATTGTTTTATTTCAAATGATAAGACTATAGGCATAATAAACTAAAAAAAAATGCATTATTTCTCCATCTTATTATGATTTGTGGTAAAATAAAAGAACAAAGAGGTCAAAGTGGTCATGAGTTATTGGAAGGCCAGAAACAATGCTGGAGTCTTTTTCCACTCAGAACTGGTCTTTACAAATCAAAGAACGTCCTGCAAGTGTGTGTACACACACACACACACACACACACACACACACACACACACACACACACACACACACACACACACACACAC
>JAVKLF010000083.1:11207663-11219112 GCA_034783495.1 Millerichthys robustus | reverse complement strand
GTTTTCACGATGCTGCGGCATCTCCATTAATTTATTTTGGCAGTTCTTTCGCTCTTTGACTGTGTCACAAATTAACAAGGTGGAAACTCCACTGTGAACGTGCTCCTATTTAACCAGAAACTATCTTTAAAGAACCTCACAGTGCCTGGGACTGAAGCTGACAGGAAACAGCTGCAGAAACAACTGAAACGGATAATAAAGTATAAAAACAATTGTTCTGCAGTCGACTCAAACTTGAGTCTGCTGTTTCTGATCTGTTACTTTCTACCACACACAGGCCTCTTTGTGGCTCTTTGTTCCCTCTTAAACATTCAAGAAGGCAGTTCGGTGCCTTCTGTAATACCACAACTGGACTTGAAAGAATCAGTGGTGCACAAATGAAAACAAAACATTATATGATGACCTAAGAAACGAACAAGCATAACTTTCCTTGGAAGTTCTGTGATTAAATATTACACCTGAATCCAAGATTCCAGGCAAGAGATGTATTTTTTTCATTTCTAACTTATAACAGCAGTCCCCAGAAAGCGGGACAAAAAATGGATCCGGATGGGAGATAGGTGGTCATAATGTTATGGCTGATTTGTTTTTTATCGTTGCTTTTGCATAGTTTGACACACAGCACATCTGTGACCACAGTAACATGTCGGAGCGTTTTGCATGAAGAAATCCAACCTTAGTTATTCAAATTTTAGTTGTTGCAAACGTGCACGGCTGACGTTTTGTGTTTCTGTGATGGCGACGAAGCATTTTCAAACATTTTGCTCCATATGACACAAAGCATTTTAGAGTTCGGTAAATTACAAGTGCACGCAGTTTGTGTGAAGACACAAATTCAGACCGGGAAAAAAAACAAAACAATAAAAACTGGTAGCTGATTACAGAGGAGTCAGAGCTTGGACAGTAATGGTGGGATAAAAACATCGTTTTTAAGCAGAAGCTGAGTCACAAATGCACTTCAACAACGCGGAGGGTTGTGGTCATCCCGTCTTATCCTTTGAGGTTTGTGGTGCTGGTCCGGAGCAATTCAAAGAGCTCTCTGCTGCGAAGCTGAGTGCTGGAGTCAATTTCTAGATGGATCATAATCATTAACTTACTTTGGGTATCATTTGTATTTCCACATGAATTACATTCTGGACCTGCATGTGCCTAAGTGCTGCCCGATGAAAAATACCATCAGTTAAATCGAGTGATTTGTGTCACAAGAAGGCATTTAATTTAACTAAACCACCACTTCTCTCACTCTCTCAGCTGCTTTCATCTCAGGCTAATGTCTGAGTACTTCACTCCTTCTGTCCTTCTGGTGATTTGGTTTCATTCATGCATTCGGTATATCTTTCCCCTCAGTTTCACCCAAGATGTCAGGCACTCCTCGGTCTATCTTTCTAGTGGTTTTCAGTGTGTCAGAGTGGTGTGACACATTGGTGTGATGTGTGATAGCGCAGCGATTTGCCTGCATTTAGAGTGTAGAGGTAGGCGAGCTGTATGAGAACAAAAAAAAAATGTTAGCGTGTGAAACCAGTCGGCTACAGACACATTCAAACTTTCTTTCTCTCTGTTTCTTTCCGTTGTACTAATTGAGTTCTTTACTCTTTTTGTTCGTCAACAGAATCCACGGTTGTGTTGCTATGGCAGCGGCGGTCTCTTCCTGCTTCTTCCTGCTGTGTTGGGTCCTCCAAACGTCTAGCCTCGCATTCCCAGAGGAGCCAGGGCCCCTGAACTTCATCCCGACAGAAGGTAATGACCTCCTGGCATTTTCGTCCCGTAACTTCTCCCTCCCTCCCTCTCTCACGATGTATGAAGTGCTGGGCCGCTGCCAAACACGCACGATGATGAATTGAGAGGAAAGGCTACGAAGGAGGGTCGTGGTGTAAGTTGTGGAGGTCACACAGGCTCCCACACCAAGGGTGTTCACCAGTGTTCAGGTCAGGAGGTTTGAGAGGCCACCTTCAGGACTGAGACCAGTGTTTAGGAAGGGTCTCTGGCATTCTTGACTTCCCCACACACATATTAGACCCTCAAGAGACACAAATCCTCTAACCCTCAGACTCTGCGTCTCCACATCAGCTTGGCTGTCTCCAGCTCTGACCAGACTTTGATTGATTGCAGTTCAATAACAATGACTGATGGTTTCCCAACAGAGTCCAGACCCTTCCCAAGCATCAATACAAAGTAGACATTGTCAGAGATCCATATTGGATCTGCTGTATGAGACTCAGCAGCTGAGATTAACACCAGGTAGAAAAACCAGACAGTGAATGAGAATAAAAAGAAAAGAATACATTATGTCCCAAGATAGAGAGAAGCAATTAGTGTATAGTTACTGACTGAAATGTCATCTGAATACAGTGAAAATTCAGCAAGTTCTGGTGATTTAATTTACACACAGACATCCTATCTCCTTTTAAAGTGCTGCTGCTCTGTTACTCCACAGTTTAATGGAGATTCTAAAAGGCTGTGTGATTAAAATTACAAATGTGTTTCATTATACAGACTGAAGTAACATATGAAAACCACCATAGGTAACATGTTTCAGACACTCTTTGTTATACAATAGTCTTTATAAAGCAGGTCTTTACTCTCTGACAAACAAGGAGGTGGTTAAAACTGCGGCTGCTGCGTTCACTGACCACAGGAATTTTGTGTATGGAGGTCTATAAGCGCTAAATCTGACAGCATACTGGAGAAGCCATGCAACAATACTGCGATGGATCGTTTCACAGATATCACCATCTTTGCAAAAACAAATGCATTTAGCACCATTAAAGCAAAAACACACAACTAATTAAAGATTTTGCCAAATATAATGTGCAGCCAAAAAGGACATTGCTTGTGTCCTCCTCTGTAATCCCTTCAGTGGAGCTTGTATCTGTGATTTTTTTTTAAATTTTTGTTCTGTAGTTTCAACCATCTTTGGTACAACATGATGGATAAAGTTTTCATTCTCATCTTGGCCTTTTGTTCCTACAGCACAAGGGGTACCATGTTTTCTAAAATGCTCACCATTTGGTTTTACCTTTTGATGTTTGGTTTTTCCTCTTCTCCTTTGATTCACATCGATCAGTTGTCAAAGCACGTATCTGTTTCCAACCAATCAACAAGAAGCAGGATGTAAGTTTTAAACAGTTCATTCAATAGGAATCATGGTCAGTCAGCACACAAACGGTCAAATATGAAGGAATTTTGACTTGTAGTTCAGACACTTGGGTATATTTTAAATAAATTGTTTGTATGGCTCTTTATGCCGCTTAACTCTGAAGAAATGCTGCTCTTTCAGGTGCAGATCTCAAACATGTCTCCGTCACCCTATCCACCTGTAACATCAGCTAACAATAAATCCAAAACTTCTTTCACTGCCATGAAATCTTTGTCAAAGATTTTTAAAAAAAGGAATGTGTTTCTGTCTCCAATTTACCGGCAGTGGTGAGAAGATACCCCGTCTTTCTGGGCCGACCTCACAGAACATGGCTGAGGCACGAGCCTCTACACATCCAGAGAATCATCCAAGTCAATCGGACTCTCTACATCGGTGCCAGGTACATCCCATCATACTCTGCTGAATTGTCTTGAAGATAAACACTAATGTATGGAAATGTAAACAGAGACAAAACAGAAATAGTTTTATTTGGACAATCTAATGAAGTCATAAATGTTTATGACAGGGTCTTTGGCTCTTTAAATCTTTAGGCTCACCCAGCTCATAGAAACCTTGGTGTGATTAGTTTTAGTGGAACAGTGCAATCACATCTGTATTAACCTCCCTACATTGGCTTGTTTTTATTGCCATCGACCCTAAAAATACAGGTGACAAAAACATTTTGGAAATAAGTGCTGCTAAAACCAATGATCATTTTAAATTTATCATTTAAATCTTTTTCTTACAGGTTTTTAGTACCATTATACCAGGATTTCTTGTTTTAATTGTGCAAACTTTCCTTATTCATTTTTTTTAGTTTTGTTTGATAATGCTTCATGTTTTAATTAAAATACAAAGCTACTGCAGATTTGTTGGAAATTAATTTAATATTTTTATAGCATTTTGGTTAGCAATGGATTTTACAACAATTCGATAGAAATAAACTCTGATTTTACTATTCGGCCTCGATCCATCTCAGTTATCCTGTAAAATCTGAAACTGCATCGAATTTGAACTCCACCGGGCCACACAGTTGCATACCGATGAGGCATAAAGATTGTCTTGAAAGGCTGTATTTTAACTTAAATCATGGTTATTTCCTGACCGTGAAGAAGCGGATGTCTTAGAAGGTCAGTCAGTGAGTCAGAAAAAACTAAACCAGAAGACAAGGAAAAGAGACTGAAGCTGCAGTGTCAAATGTGAAACTAAGAGAAAGAAAATAAATAACAGTTTGAGTTTGCAGAGCTTGATGTAACTTTTACAAACAATAATTAGGTGTTCTATTTCTTAGAACTGCTTCTTGACCTTTCAAATGTCTCATCTTGCTTATCACTCAAGCATCCTTTGGTCACGTGATTTCTGACTTTGAAGCAGATATCTGCTACAAATACTTCTCACCACTATTTATAACTCAGAATGGAATAAAAAAACGGGTACAGTAGCTACGTTTAGGGGCAGATAATATGTTCTAACAAATGTTAGGTCAAGCGTTGTCTGGTTTGGTCTCCGTGAGATGATGGTGTCCTTATGTGTGTCAGTGTGGTGAAATGTGCTGATCCTTGACAAATCACAGCTGTGGTGGTCAGAAAGGCCACTCCAGTACAAAACACTCACCAAGTGGAACATCCCCTGTTTACTGGACAAGTTGACCTGAAACATTCTCAATAAATGGAAAAAGGAATTTGCCTTTTTGCCCTATGATTTAAAAAAAAAAAAAAAACAGTACACAGTTTATTTTAACACGCAGCACTTTTTTTTTTCCTTTTAGTTTTTAGTGAGACACATCTGTTGTCCAGGAAATGACCCAGTCCCTGGTTTCCAGCTGGTGTGACATCGCTTCTGAGTTTAAGTAGTAAATTTTTCAGTGTGTAACACGGTTCTAGCCATTCTGCCTTCACTTTCATAGATAAGTAACAAGTGACTCAGCGTGAGATAAAGTGCATTGCAATAATCTAAACAAGTCAGGATAAAAGCGTGGATTAAAATCTCAGTCATGCTGTGAAAGAAATTGTTTGACCTTGGCAGTGTTGTATACAACACCTGAAAGTGATACCTGAGTGAAAGTACAAGCGTCTTACCATAAAATTAAAAGTCTAAGTTTCTTCAGGTTCAAGTTTGAAATCCTTGTCCAGGCTCACACCAAGGTTTGTTCCCGTCTGAGTCAAATTTTGTGTTAAAGGACCCAGATCACAGAAACATCACTGGGTGCCAAACAACAATAGTTCAGCTACGTCAGTGTCTTGATTTTGACAATGAATTTCAGTATTGCTTTTCCTGTTTTATTGGCAGATAAATTTGACTCTCATCAGCATAAAAATGGAAACCCAAGAGGAAATAACTAGGAGGATCTGATGCTCTACTGTGTAGAAGGTAGTTGTTAGGTCCAACGGCACCAAAACAGCACAATGACCAGAGTCTGTGGCTAAATGAACGTGTCATGTTGGCTTAAAAATATCACCAGAGCCAGGAAACCCATGCCAAAACCTTTATTATGACTTACAGCTGCAAATATTTCAACCAAGTAGGTGAGGTAATCTGATCTGAATGTCCCAGTTGACCAGGTGGTGGTGAAAAATTGGACTGACACAACATAAAACAAAGCAGGGTGAGAACTGCACGCGAGAACTGGAGAAAGAAAGTTTCACGAGTATTTGTGTAGCTTTTGTAACAATACAGCTAAGTGGGAGAAAAAAAAACCCCAATCAGTCTGTAAAGTAAAAATATTTATGTAAAAATGCACGTTTGAGCTGCAAACAGCTCAGCAGGGCAGCAAAGTGGTAAAATGTACAATGAATAACTAAGTAAGTACCTGGACTGGCAGGTATATCTGCCAAAAGCTCCAGCAGAGTGCACGCACTGATAAGACACCTCACTCATCCCTAAATCCTGTCACCATTAGCATAGCTGCTCCCCAGACTGCAAGAATCACTAAATCCCTGCTCCACGCTCCTGCTGAGAGCAGCCACCCCACCCTGTCCTCTTCCCACCCTTGCTAAATGAAATTAAACTACGTATTTGGCTGCAGCCAAGTGGAGTAAGCACCTTGCTGTGTTGTACTTTTTCACGGCTGTCAAGATAAGCAGCTGTGGATCCTGTGGACTTTGACCCTCAGTCAGATCTGAAAAGATAATCCATACAATTAAGGACCAATTTAAGAGTGCTAATCGCTTGATAATAAAAGAACATTTTTTTCCCCAGGTTTGTGCACATGTCTGTGTTCACATTTTGTGTTAAAAGAATCTGACTTATTGACAGTTGGAGGTGAATTCTTTTTATAGTCCTAGACGTACTGGATTATTCAAAATCCCATTCTTCCTCAATCAGCTGTGTGTTCAGTTAAAAATGTCTCTTTAGGTTTCATTTATGTTCTTCTCGTCCAAAGTTACCAGAAAAATGTACTGAATCGCAGAGCTGCAGTCTGTATGATAAAAAGAACTGAAAACAAATGTAAAGGCAGCTTTAGAGGTCTTGACCTCATTTGTGTTCTTGCCTCTCAGACCAAAAGGAGAAGGTTCATGACCTCCTCCAGTTAAAATTTTAGGAATTGTTGACAGTTTATGTGAAACAAATGTTGACTTTCTATCACCAGGGTTAAAAGGACAGGAGTACGAATGAAAGCATGAGCCCATCATATGCACTAAAATGAGAGCAACGCATTTCTCACTGAAGTTTCCAAAACCTCCACTCTGGCACCTGGATTCAAATAGCTTGTTAGAAGTGTTAGAGAAAATGACTTCTGTTGTCAAGTAAAGACGAAACGCAGCAGAAATGCTACTATTTTACTCAGAAATGGCCGCTGTTTGGTGGTATTTTTCTCTGCTGATCCATTCTCTGCGGGCCTGACGAGAGGTGGTGATCTTTGAACAGAACAACAGGAAGCGAAGATAAATTATTCAAGAAAAGATGAATCTGGCGGTACCTGTAGTCTCATTAAGCGCACACTCCCACATCCCAGCTCGTTGCTTTAATAAAATCAGAAATCACAAGCAGGTTCTAGATAAACACAACCGAGTTGTACAGCGATGTACTCAGGATAACCTCTCAATCTGTCAAAGAAAAGGTGAAACCAAGAGCGAACATGCGGCACAGATGGCCGAGCTGGATGAGAGATGCGATCGATACGGCTGCACTAACATGGCTATTGGAGATTTACAGATAAGCCCAATCAGAGCGTGGCCCTGTGCAGGGATAAAGCCCATGCTTTAGATCCATCCCAGCAGATAGGAAAGCTTTAATCAATATGCAAGCGACAGCTGTTACGCACCCAGTGCAGCTCTCATTAACTAGGCAGTTTGACCAGGAATGTCAAAGGTCACCACAGATTTATCAGCAGATTCGGGGAGCGGGAAAGCCATGTTTGGAATTTTCTGACTTTATGCACAGTGTTCGGTTTTGGACCGTTTGTGTGCTGCATGTGAGGACATGAAAGCTGCAGTGTAAGCACTTGATTAAAGCATTTATTAATCCAATTACAGGGTTCTGAATATGATTGAATTTGGGGCAGGGCAGAAAAACGAATGCAGGACGTTTAATGATCAAATACAAACACCATCCGCAGATATGAAACTTTGTTTACTCTGGGCATTTATTGTATGTATTAAGATTAGAAAGCCCAGCAAAGGTGTTCTCTTGCCTATTTTACCTGTCTAATCAAGATTAAATGAAAAATATATATAAATATCAGATGTGTACATTGCATAACTGTTGTAGCAGTATTGGATTTTATTTTGTTTATTTAAACAAATCCCCATTGGTTCTCCCCTCAGTGAAGACTATTCTGCTTGTGGTCCACACAAAAACAAAATATAATTTTACAACAAAATTTAAATTCCCCCCCCCCCCCCCCCACACACACACACACACACATACACACAACAAAATTAAAACAGCAAAGTTAAAACTAAAATTTGTAGTAATTTGGAGAATTTCTACTGAATCCAGATTTTGTGAAAGACTATGGACTGTATTGAAGTCATTGACCTTCATCCATGATAAACACCTGTGCATAAAATCAACACTGGTTCTAAAAATGCACCTGCACCACCATCTTCCTTATTATCCATAAAATGATCATTGCATTTTCTGAACATGTTGGTCTGAGAGGAAACCAGAACACCTGGAGAAAACCTATGAATGCATCGTTAGCTGTGAGGCAAAAGCTCTAATAACTGCAATGCTGTGCTTCTAATTAATATTCTATAAGTTCTAGTTTTAATGTCTCACTATGAGCAGTCTTAAGAAGTACTCATCTCATTAAACCAATCCTGAATGGTTGGTGACAGCAACGCCTGCATCACATATTCAAGTAGCTTCTTTCATGACTCAGCATCATTCTTCTCACTTCATCCCAGCAGAAAGGTTTGTCTGGCAAGACATCTCACTCATCCTGCTCTGAGAACCGGGGTTACAGAAGTAACCAAAAGTTTTAGAATTTTCTTTATGAGTGACTGTACTTAGTGTCAAAACTTCCCAGGTTCAGCGTACAAAGACAAAATTCATATTCAGAGTGTGCCCTAAATATGTGGTCTGGCTTTATTCCAAAATCATTGATATACCCTGTCCTGAGTTAGCAATAATATCTCATTTTTACTCCAGGATAGGGACTTATTTTCATAGTGTGCTTAATGCAGTGTCTTGCCTCACTTTAGGGTTTGGATAATGCTGCGTTGGCGAACTGCAGATTAGCCTCTCTCTCTCTCTCTTTCTCTCTCTCCGTCTCTCTCCAGGGATGATCTTTTCCGGGTGGAGTTGGACAATGTTGCGGGGGATGAAATGTTTTACAGCAAAGTAAGTTTCTAAACAGACACAGCAAAAATGTGAAACATTATAAAGAAAAAAAAATCATTATTATCAAATTAAACATGACCAGCGGTATTAACCAGTGCTTTGTTTGACATGTAGAAAAGAACATGGGAGTCAAACAAGAATGACATCAGGATCTGCAGGATGAAAGGCAAACACGAGGTGAGAGAGTGTCCTCTTAAAGCAAGAATTTATTAATCTGGAAGAGAAAATACCCATCAAACATAACATTAGAGTCCAATACAATGTATGTTCACCTGCATATTCTATTACCAGGAGTTTGTTCTTTGTTGCTTCAAAAACTAAAATATTTTTCCTGTTTCACAACAGCTACACTCTTGCAGTTTCTGCCTTTCTTTCAAATTGGAAAATGAAATTTGTGCAATTGAATTCAGTCAGCTAAAATGGTGCTATTCTTCTGAAAAGTCCTCAACGTGGACATGAATAATTATGCCGTTAAAGTGGACGTATCACGCTTTTAAATCCTTCCTTTTCACGTTTAGATTATTCAGCTGTGGTTTATATAAAATGGAACTGCAATGCCTTTGTCTGAATTCCTGCTAAATGTAGCTCCACAGGCCCCAATCTCACTCCTGTTCTGAGGTGCGTCTGAGAGCAACTGGTTTTGGTGTGATTTTTAAAAAAATGTAAATGAGGCCCTTCACATCCAGACACTTCCAGGTCTTACTCCCAATGATCATTGTCCACTCCAGCCCGTTCGGCCATTTTAATAGTTTAGAGATATGATTATAAAGTGGTGCAGAAACTTTTTTATTTACAAATGGATTAAAAGATGTCAACAATGAAAAACCAGACTTTGACCCAGAGCCAGAGGAGAATGAAAATGACAAACCAGCAGTGATTGTGCTTTTGCAGCTGCTGCTCCCACTTATTAAAAACCCATCTGTTCTCTGTGGCATTTAATTCTGACTGAGCTTGACGGCTTAATTTTAGATATTATGTTTTATAAAATGTTTTTTGTATTTGTTTTTTTTTAAACTTTCTTTGAAAAGGAATATTTTTATTGGCACTTTTAGTTTCATTCAATCTTCTTGTGCACCACATTTTGGCAGAACTTTTCATTTACGCAAAAAATTGAGATAGCGATTACAAGCTGGAAAAAAACCCATATTTTTAAATAAACAAAAAAACTTTTCATTGTTGCATTTTCTTTTCATGTATTTTGTAATGCTCTGCTACCATTCAGTAAGCTGTGTTTCAACTCCTCACCGTTTTTTCGATGCAACACCTCAAATCTTTGTGCCACAAATTCACCGATTGGTTGAATTGGTCAGCTTTGTTTTGCATGAAAGATTGATTAAATCTAAAAAAAATGTGTGATTTAGATTAGAATTTCAGTATGAGTAATGTTAAAACCATGTAGTTTGCATGATTTTGAACCATTCTCTTTGTCGGTTATTGGTGTGTGTGAGGCTCGCTGTGAGTGTGAGCGAGTCCTGCTTCTCAAGAATTATTCACACCCGTCGCAAGGAGGAGCGAGCCGTTCCTACTGGTTTAAGACTTGTCCAACCGTCAGGAGTTTGGACTGCGGTCTGTGCCCTCACATAATGTCAGTGGGCGTCAGGAAACCAGTGCTGTAAGAACGAGTTGGGGTGATATGTCCCAACAGCCTTCAGCAGCCCACGCCTGAATACCTCTAATATTTCCAGCTCACAAATTCCTAACTGCCGTTGGGCGCACATAAACAGCACATATTTGGTTTTTGTGTGTGAGCTGGTGTATACAGAGATGATGGATGCGGCTGATGGGGGAAACATGGGCTGTGTCCCCTCCGGGCACAGAAAAAAAAAAAAAAAAAAGACTTATTTACCACAGTGAGAGAACACCTGACATTAAATCTGTGCGAGACAGAGCCAGACAGAAGCACAGCGGAGAGCAGAGGGGCTGAGACAAAAAAGCTGCGGCGCAGAGGAGGAGGGGGGTGGGTGGGGTGAGTCCCTGCCGGCCGACCCCGAGGAGAGCTGGAGGGCTGAGTGAGATATGAAAGGTCTTCGTGCCCCTAATGATTGTGCTGCCTGCTAATGCTGTGAGTCACGCAGCAACGCGAGGAAGATAAGAACGCTGCCAGGTCCTTTCAGTCAGCTCTCTGTGGGTTCCTTTCAATACGAGTGTGTGTGTGTGTGTGTGTGTGTGTGTGTGTGTGTGTGTGTGTGTGTGTGTGTGTGTGTGCATACATTCATCTACATACTTACTTGGAAGCTGCTATTAAAGCTCTGTGCATTTAATGCAGCTGTTTTTACTCTACAACGCAATCTAGTTTTTAGTCACACAAAATTGTAAGATTTTAAAACTATAACGTAACTTTGCAACTTGAACTTTTAAGTTATTTTAAAGTTGTTTAAATGTGCAACATGATCTAAGCGCTAACAAAGATTTAATGCTGGCTTTGTGTTGCGTTAAAGCTGCTCAACTTAAATAATACATTTTGGCATAAAGACACATTAACACTTTTCTCATGCATAGATCAAAGCATTTTTGCCTCCTGTTTGT
>JAVKLF010000083.1:11150348-11161913 GCA_034783495.1 Millerichthys robustus | reverse complement strand
ATACTGATTTCTCACTTTTGTTGTCCTGCTTTCACCTAAAGTCAGCCATTCAAACAGGTTTGCCATTAAACCTTTTTAGCTTGATTTCAGCAGCTTTCAGCAAAAGTCTTTCCGCATTAAGACTTCACACTGCATTTTCACAGGAAACACAATTTCTTTTGTTATTGTCTGTGATCTTTTTGATGAAACATGGCAACACTTTTTACGTGATGTATTTGAAATGACTAAATCTTTTATTAGCTTAATATCTGTTTGTAATGCAGAAAAAGCTTGATTAATTGGAGAACCCTGTTACAAAGCCTTTCAAGTTAGACAGTAGTTGTTGTTTTTTATTAAATGAAACAATTTCCACTTCAGTTGATGAGCTATAATGATGGTCTATGTGATATTTTTAAGCGGTATTGCAGAATGAGATGTTCAGAGTAGTTTGTAAACTGTAATTGGAATGTCTTTTATGCCATAAAAACATTTGATTATTACTCAACATTAATTCCAAACCTGGCTTCTCTCCCTGCAAAGCTAATGTTGTGAAACATGTTTCAGTTGAGAGCTATTCTCTATCAGGAAGACAGTTATTATAGTCATTAAAATCACCATCTAATTAATGTAATGAAGCCAATTAAACAGAGCTACCTTGGCTGAAGAGCGAATTTGCATTCCCACCCACAAAGAGCAGAGAGAAAAAGAATCATTTTGTTTTGTCGTTTGGTACCCCACACATGTTAAACACAGGAAGTACTTACACCATTAAGATGGTTACTGCTGCTGACTAACGACCCTCTTTCTGTGTTTGATTGTATCTGTAGGAATGCTGCTCCAGGAGAGTTTTATCGAGGAGCCCGACGGCCTGGTGTCAGTAAACCTGCTGGTGGTGTCTGCAGTTTCAGCCTTCTCCACGGGAGCCATCCTCTCTGGTCTCACCGTCTGCTGGATCATGAGCCATCGCCACTCCCGGGGCTCTGGAGCCAATGGCAGCCGGCGCAAAAATGACAAAGAGCAGAGCATGCTGGGACAGGGGCGTAGCGGGTCAGTGATGAGTGTAACGAGAACCAGTGGAGGGGAGAGACGCAGATCTCAGGCAGATAACCTCTTTGTGATGCCCAACGGCTGGCCTAAAGGAGAGATAGATCCAGGCTTGCTGCCCACTCCTGAACAAACCCCGCTGCAGCAGAAACGAGTCATGCGTCTCCCGGACACAGACTGGGACCAGAACCAAACATTCCTCACCTCTGTAGGGACCCCCTGTCCCAACAACGCTGTCATCTACCTGAGCTCCAAGTTTCTGCATGGAGGTGGTGGGGTTGTCCGGATAGAGGAGCCCGGAGAGGTGGTGCTGCCCCCGCACACAGATCGACAGCGTTACCTGATTTTGGCCACACAGCGAGGGGAGCACGGTGGGAGCCGTCCCACTGGCAACCTGAGGAACTCAGCGGGGGAGTACATCTACCCCGCCACGCCACAGGAGTCACCCGACCGGCGCCGGGTGGTGTCCGCACCCACCCCACACATGGACTACGGGGAGCCTCGCTGGAGCCACGAGGCGCTCAACTACAACAGCAACAACGGCGTGCCCTATCACTCCCAGCGCCAGGGCCTCATCAGGCCCGACATGCACGGGCCCCGAGGGCTGGGAGAGCTTGCGGAGTTCAGCCATCTTCTGGGGAAGAACATGGGAGAGCATGCCCCCAGTGGCCAGTGAGATGAAGTGAAAACCCCAGAAATCTCTGCAGACTCGCAGTCTTGGTCCAACGTTACCCCTTCTGTCCTCTCTCATGGCCATTCAATGTTCGTTCAGATTACCGAAGAGAAAGACAGAAATGAATTAAAAAAAACAAAGAGGGAGACGTTTCTCTGCTCATAATCTGCAGTGTCCCTCTCAGTTTTGTCAGCAGTGACGCTCACAGACCACCGCAGGACAAAAGATATAAAAAGACGAGTCAAAACAAAACAAAACGGGGAACTTGTAAAAACTGTTGGAAGATTTTTTTTTAAAAACATTTTGCTTGCAGCTCCAAATGTGAGTGGTCTCCCTCCACCATTTTCTTCACTCTTTTAACACACCAAATTTTCTTTGGGGGTGATTTTTTTTGTCACATTTCCTTGTGCCAGTGGCATCCAGCAGACAACGATGTGCTGTATCTTGGATTATAGATGAGACAAAACTGTTGTAGCTGTGCCAGAGGGCGGTGACCCTCAAAAAAAAAAAAATAACAAGTCTCATGCAGTATGTGAGCGTGAATGTGTGACTACAACAACCCCAACCAGCGTCCTGTGTTAACTGTGAAGTATATCATGAAGTTGGTGAATCCGTTGTTTATAGAGAAGAGATTTTATTGTGTCTATTTGAAGCTCTGTGTGTTTATCAATCAAAGGTTTGTCCAGTTAAGGCTTGGGCTCACATTCTGCAGAGCCACGACAACATAGAAGAAAGCAATAATTAGCTGAAAACAAATGACAATGAAGAGAAAGCCAATTTAATTTGATATTTTTATATTTTAAAAATCCAATTGTTACATTAATGGTGATTAAAGTGTATAGAAGTCTGATAAATCGGGTTTCGAGGAAAAGGGACAGAATCTCTGCTCGGTTCTTTTGTCCTGTCCTGAGCCGAGGCCTCCCTGGGCACCGTTTTAAGAAGGGAACGTGAGCTCCGGCAGTCTGGCAGTCTGACCAATGCTGCGAGGTTAGGCCACATGGGAGCTCCATTCAGTCTCCTCTGCCCGACACTGAGCCTCTTTGTGCCCCAGATACAGGAAGAAACAAATAACAGCTCAGAGTCGGGTGCCTCGTCCGCCAACACAACGAAGCAGAATGTTAATGAGGAGTCACGTAAAACACAAACCAGGCTCGGATGCCTCTCTGTGGCAAATCACTCTTTGACCGGTTCACCGAGAAGCTAGGGGCCAAAACTAGGGTGGGGTCGTGGGGGGTCAGCTTTGAGGCACAGCTGTCACAGTGGTCATCCCTGGTGGTTTTGTCCCTTTCATTTTCCCCAAAACCTTGATAAAGAAAACAGATGGTCATGGGTGTGGAGTTTTTTATCCTTTCACTACATTGTCTGATTTTTTTGTGTGTGTGCTTTCATTCATTTGTGATTCTAATGTAGATATGTTCAGCTTTAATTCATCTGGGTCATGGATTATAAAGGTGGTGGTGATTTTTTTGTCCATTTTGTGTTTGTTGGCTTGAGTCTCTTAGGGCTTGTATACATCAATGTGTTACTCATACTGAGCGCAAAACAACACAGCTTTGATCTGTTTCACGCTCCTCCTTCTCTTCTGTGGTCTCCATCAGTTTCTGCCCAACGTGTATGAAGAGTTGGTAACACCGTCAGAGTTATGAGTGGGAGTAGTCTGTGCTGTACAATGTAGTTACAACTTTATATTGTACATAAAATTATTTAAAATGAATTCACTTGTAATGGAAGACTCTGCCAATATACAAACAAAACAAGCCAAGTTTAGTTTGAGTTTAAATGTTCTTTCACAAAACATCTTTTATCCGTATCCTACAGCAGCTGGACATATTGTCATAACAAAAGTGTTGATTTGAGTACTGGTAATAAGTATTTCTGCATGCCTTCTTCCAGTGGTAGGCACAGTAACACAATAATCCGTATCCATTTAGTGTTTTAGTTTTTTGCTAACTTTGGAAACCGTAAGAAGAAAGATTATTCATCCATTATCTTAACCCGCTTCTTTCTTTCAGGGTCACAGGGGGTCACTGGTGCCCAGATCCAGCAGTCACAGTGGGAGGGGCGGGGGACACCCTGGGTACACCTTGCAATGTACCAAGATGACAGAAATGCAAGATCACCAGTACATTTTTCAATAAATTTAAATCCAACCATGTGACACTGTGATGTTATTTTATAATAAACCACATTTTTGTTACTTGAACCAGATTTATTTATTTTTTATGCAATGTGGCTAACTTCGATGGAGGTTTAGTTCATCCAGTAGGAGAAGCCTGCTCGTTTCTTTCTATTGACTGAGCTAAAACAACAACAAAAAAAGACAGACAATATTTATGACATTTACTGTCCAACTTGGTCCAAAGTCACAGAATATGCAAAAAACCAGAGTCAACCATTGGGTGTGATTCTCTTCATTTATATGTGAGGAAATATTGCTGCCTGTTTACAAGAAAAGGTCAATAAAAATGGTGCCAGTGCCAACAAAGTTGCATGTAAAAAGTGAAGGACCTATACCAACATTTTAAGACCTTGACAAAAGCAATGAAATGCTGTTAGGGAATAAGTTGAACCATAACCTGTCACAATGCAGTAGTAGTCCACATCCGACATGATATCCAGAAAACTAGCTGACAGACTTTAAGTGCTGCAAGCACTAAAAAAGATAAAAGTTAAACACACAGCCAGTGGGAAGAATTTATGGGGCAAGCCAGTGGAAGAGGTTTAGGAGAGGAAGAGGTCAGGCAGGCGAATGCGATGCTGCTGCAGTACATTACCGCCACATTAGTACAGTGTATTCTTTACACATTCCACCCAGAAACAGGTCATTAGTATTGAGGATATGGTGCCTGTGTCAGTCCCCGCCATCATCTCGCTCTGCCATGGCCTGAGTGCTACCACGTCTGCGTGTGAATGAGGCCTCTCTAGTTGGGCTGGCGTGCCTACTCGGCCGTGTCCTCGCTCCGCATCTCTTCTGCTGTTTCACTAAACATGCCTGATTAAGCAAAGTACATGCCCGGCCCCTCTAATGTGCCCCTGAGAAGATTACTGCAGACACATCAGCCCTGAGAGGGAGCTACTCGTTCAACCAGCTCCTTTTGACCCTTTGATAACCACACACACACACACACACGTACACACACAAGAGCCGACCATTTAACAAATTGGGAATGTAATTGAATTAAGGGCAGAAACGGAGCTTCAGGCCTGACACGGGCCAACTCTTGACTGGTTCGAGGAAAAACTCAGTTCATCATGATGTTATCTCACCCACTGCACAATTTGATTACCTTAGTACAACATTACAAGACCGCTAAAGAATTCAGAACTAAGCTCATGGAGGGAAGTCTGTTTATTAAAGCCATCAACCTCCGTGGACTTTACATACTTCATGCAATTCCCATAACTCCACTTTTAACAGTTGCACTTTTTTTGCTTCTTCAATCCTCTTTGATTGGGAACAGAGTATATACAGTATATATGTATATATATATATTTCTATACATATATAGGGCAGTGGTGATGGATGCAGTGATCCCAAATGACTAACATCAGGAAAGAGCATGAGAGAATTGAGAAATACAAAGGGCTGAAAGAGGAAACAGAGAAACTGTGGCGAGTCGAGGCCTCAGCAGTCCCAGTGGTCATCGCAAGAATTCATTGAATTCATTGAGAGTGCAGAGGAGGATGTTCAGAGGTTGTTTCTCTGAACCAGTCTTTATATACAATCTAGCAAAGTATCGCATGGCCAAAGAATTTAAAGAAAAAAGTCCAATTTAAACGTCATTTTCATGCAAGCTTTTATGTTGAACTTCTGGTCTCTGAAGAATTGCTCTCAGGTCTTTGTATGAGCTTCTGGCTCTTCTTAGCTTAGCCAAAGAGCCATAAATAAATCCATTTTACACAGTTTCTTCCTACATTTAAGCACTGAAAACATTAGAAGCAAAGATTTCTTCAACACGCTGATTTTTCTGCTCTTTCCGGCATGTGTTCTCACTCATGCACGAAACATCCTGTCTTTTCTTCTGTCACACACTTTTATTTATTGCGTAAGCGCACAAGTCAAGCACATCGTGTCGTTGTGTGTTGGGGTTGTTTTTGTGGACCTGAGTTGTGACCCCCCCATTATTTCCCCTGCACTGTTTATGTGAAAGAAGGAGTCCAGAGAAGATCGAACTCGTTTTTAATCCCACCACACAAAACCCCTGAGAGGAACAAGCACAAAAAGAAAATTTAAAACAAAATTGGCATTTTTGTAGATGTATTTAGTGGTCAGCACGGATTATTTCGATCATGCTATTTTTCTTTTTCGAGTGTCTGTTTCTGTGGTAAATGCTTGGTTGAAAGTTTTTATTGGATATCCTTGTGTTCGGTTTCTCGTTTTTTTAATCTTCGTGGCGTGCCGAAGGTGAAGAAGCTGAAGGTGATGACTATCATGATGAAAATGTACTGTGAGCACCAAAGTGTTGTGTCCTGTTTGGACGCAGAATACAAAATGGAAGTGGAGCGAAGAACTGATGGAGTCTCCTGCTACTGTGAACGACCCCCACCCCACCCATCCTCCGCCAGCCCACGAGGGGGGGTGAGGTCTTGTGGATAGCTGTCATCAGACAACAACACATGTCCTTTACATGTACATAACATAAAAGCTTACATGTAACTTGGGTGCGGTAGCTGCATGACTACACAGCCGCTGTGTGTACAGAAAGTAGGCGTGTGTGAATTTGTACAGTACATGCAGGTGTGTGTGCTTGTGTCTGCAATCTGTTTGTTGTCACACACACAAAAAAAAACACAACTTGTGCATGAACCCTCAGACAGCTGCGTACACAGAACACACACACACACACACTCCAGCAGTTGTTGTCCACACTGTCCTGAGCTCTGCCTGTCACTCCGCATGGAGATTTTACTCTGTGTTAACTTTTTATTCTAATAAACCACTCAGACGTTCCTTTCTAAGTCATCTTTATTGAAAATGTTACTTTTATTGTGTTGATTATTGATCTATTTGTAAACTGGACATTTAAAACATGTTGCTGAGTTATTTTAGACAAGAACGTGTTGTTCATTTTTAAGTTGATTAGTAATAAAATGTGCGGAGATGAATAACACGTTTTATCACGTTCATGTTTAATTTTTGGGGTATTGTCAATGCATTTTAAAATTAATCTAAAAATTAATTAATCTAAAAAGTGCTCCTGTCTGCTGGTTTTGACCTGGATGAGAATCACTCCTACACACACAGACACACATGCACACTCCTCCCCCCTCTCCTCTCTCCCCCACGCAGCTCCTTTTCTCCTCCCGGAGCCTATCAGCCCATTTCACGTCTGCTGAGTGAAGCTGGGCCGAGAGGATCCGTCAGGGCTTCTCATTCGCTGAAGTTTTATGGGAGTGAAGTCCTCCGGTTCTGCAGAGTTCCAGCGACAGGAGCAGGAGAGAATGACTGCATGCAGCACCTGGAGGGTAATTTACAACCTGTTTACACCCAGACCCCGACAAAACAAAACCCACAGAGTCTGACATCCATCCATCCATCCTCTTACCGCTCTGTCCTGCAGGAACACCCACTCATCCTCTCCTCGTGATGAATTTGATTAATGAAGAGGCTGAAACCCAGCCAGTGGGTACTCTCCTTGATTTGAGTTCACAGCTGAGCTCTACAAAACGCCAGCTCTCTGTCTCAGCTTTTGGATTCTCCAAATGCCTGCTTTTTCCTCATAAACAGAGGACATTCGCTAGACATTTTTAATAATTAAACAATGTTACATTTAGAAACCAGACACAATGAAACATTTTATCTTTTAAAGAAAAAAAAAGTATGTTCCTGTAGAAAGTAATGTTGGCGTTGAATGAGAACTTTGAGGTTCATATCTGCTTTGCCAGACAGTGAATGCATCATGAATCTACATGTGAGCATCTCTGTGAATGTGACTGATGGTATGAACCTGAGTGTACTGTTTCATCTTCATCCTCCAATCATTTCATGTTTTTACAGGCAGCACCATGAGCTACATATAAACCCAACGGCCAAGAACAACAATTACTGCATCCGATAAAGGTTATCCAGCTCTGAGGCTGCCTTTACTCAGACAGAAACGTCATGACACTAATGAATTCACATCTGGTACACATGCAGAGCAAAGAGGAGATTCCTTCTTTCCTGCCAATTTCTTTCTTTTTTTGTTGGACAATAAATATGATAACATGCACAGGCCAAGCTTTTCTTGAAAGAATGCATGTTGCACTCTGCCTTTCATTTAGGATGTTTAAGCAAAAATCACTTCATGCTGAGAAATGACATGGTTGTAGTCCATCCATCCATCCATCCATCACCCGCAAGCCTAACAGTCATGGTTTTGGTCTGTGGGAGGAAACTGGAGTACCTGGAGGAAACCCACACAAGCACAGAGAGAACATGCAAACTCAGCCCAGAAAGGTCCCTGGTCAGGATTCAATCCGGTGACCTTCTTGCTGGGAGGCAACAGCTCAGCCCAGGTTGTAGTCCTTTCGGTTAAATTTTTAAAATAATGTTTTGTTCAGTCTCATGATGTAAGATGTAATGATTCTCAATTACTACCGCTATTACTACCGTGCCAACTTCTAGTAAAATTCCTGTAAAATTGGCTGAATTTCAGCCATTTTTAGGTTTGACAAAGGTGGATCCGTTTTAGCAGCCTTCATAAACAGGTATGACTCCGATTAATAATCGACTGTAGATGTACTTTCATTAAATTTCATTCAGCAGTTCAAAAGATATTTTGCTAACAGATAATCAACCGACAGGTTACAGTCACTCGTATTTACTGAGGTTGATTAGATGTGCAATAATGTGACTCCAGAATCACTTTTATCAATTTTTGGGGGGGAATTTCATTTTTATCAGTCCTGTGGTTCATGCGATATTTTATTACTAGACAGACAAAAAAAGCAAACACACATGCAACAACATTATTCTCCTTCTGTCTGTGATGGTGGGTAATAATAAAGCGTACAATATCACCCTTGCCACTAGGGGGCAGTGTACGTTGTTCCTTCACTGGAATCAGTTGATTTCCAAAATTTACAGTAATAATCAGCATTGTATTCTCTTATTTGCACCACCTTTGACATAAAAGTTATATATTTAAAATAAACCAAGAGGAGTGCAGAGGTCAGTTGTTCTGTTGAAGCAGAACAGATAAGCAGAAGAACTGCAGCTGACTTAAAGTGGAAACAGAGCATTCTCTGCTGGACAAAAAGAGAAAAGCAGAGAGTCAATAATTTTTTTTCCCACTGCTTTTAATATCACAACAAAACCTGCCTGTTTATTGTCTCAAACTAAAGAAACGTTGGGTTTCTTTTGTACTGAAGTTGATATTTTATACTAATTTTTGAAGACTTGATTAATTACAGATAGTCCTGGTTTAGATATAAATACTGAAGATGCTAAATAATTATGCGTTAGATAATTTTCTACATTGGAGTTTACTAATAAATATACATTTTTCAACAATAATATAAATATATATATATTATGCAGACGCTTAGTTATTTGTTTTGTGTATTTTAAATTTTTACTAACAATATTTTGCCCCTTGATATGTACATCTGTGAGTTGTAGAGGGTCTGCAGGCTTAATTACAGTCACTTGTCTGTGTGTGTGTGTGTGTGTGTGTGTGTGGGGGGGGGGGGGTCTATATGTATTTGTGTGCACTGTGTAGGTGTAATTGAACAATCAGCAGGCTAACCGTCTAGCTGTGTCGGCCTAATTGGCATGTGAGCGAGGTGTGCAGCTGTGCCACTGAGCAAACAGTGTGGGCAGAACATGAACACGCTGAACACAAACAGCACCAAGATCATTGTCTCCACAGCTCAAATAATAAGACATGGGAGTGTGTTTATTCCCTGCAGGAGCGGAACCCAACTGTAAGCATAGAAGAGAATGGAAGTTTGAATAAATATCCCTTCGCCTTGTGCCGTCTGTCGATGCAGATTCGTTATGGCGCCGTTGAGCTTCGGCAGGAGATGAAACCCTAAGAGCTCAAAACAAGCGAGACCTCAACCTTACACACAGATCTGATGAGAAGTGTGCATCAAGAGGGTTCGTGAATTATTAGTGAGTGGAAGGGTTAAGAGAAAAAGAAATGCTTGGAATTCAAGACTGTCTACTGAGAAAAAGAGAAAAAATAGTAACAACAGAAATTAGATCAAAGAATTAAACTACCTTCAAAAGTCTTAAGTAATATTACGTTTAATTAAGTTCATCTGTGTGCCTCATGGTGTCAGCATAATGTAGGTTTTGGACAAATATAAATTAGGATTAAAATATGAGAATGAAGCAGCAACAAACCTGACAAGAGAAGGCAGACCGGTGCTTGTTGTTAATCTAGGAGGGGAAAATTAAGAGATTATTACCAACCTGCAGAAAGTTTCTAAATCTAAACCATTTGACTACAAGGAACAAAGATCCTGACAGAAATTCACATGAAATCACTCACCTCCAAACAGCCTAAAAGGACAATAATGTTTTGTGTGTGTATGTGTGTGTCTGTAAAATATCTCTTGAATCGCTTGGCAAATTTTAGTGAATATTTATGCTCTAAAATTGATTCTAAAATAAAAATATTGATACGACTTTAGTCATTTTAGGTAATATATATCATTAACAGGAACACAGTGGAAAATAACTAAACTGTTAAACTCTTGTCTAAATCATACACGGTGTGTGGGAACTACTTTTTCTTCCGCCTGGGTAATGCTCAGTTTGTAGACGTTACATGTTCAGTATGTAATATGTTCATGAAATGTAACTTAAGATGCAAGTTCCCCTTTTTTATAGTAGGTCTTGATGATTAAACAATAATTTATTCAATGGTTTTATTATGGAGGTGGGCTATATTCATTCCAGCAAGGAATATTAGTCCTTTAATTTGTATTGTGGATGCTTTAATAGTTACAAAATATGTCCAACTGTGACACAGAAGTGTTCTAAAAACCAGGTGATGCAGCTGACGGATCGTTTTCTCCGACTTTCTGTTCGAGTGATTCAGCAGCTGTTGACGGGAACAAAGATTTTGGTTGTAATTTAAACTGTAATAAGACTTTAATTTGCCCAAACGTCATTCTTACAATTTCCCAGTTTAGTTGTATTTTATATCATTATTACATAATGATGACCAGAAATGGCAGTAATAGAAAAAAGTCCTTTTATTCAAACAAATCTGCTCAAAATTGCCTTTAGTTTACTTTGTTCTTGCTTTGATTCAAATAAAAACATCTTTTCGTTTCATTATGTTCTGTGGCAGTATCATTAACTGTCATAATCTATACATTCTGTCCTCGGTGGGTTTGAACATGTTATGTAGGCCAGAAAGTTATTATTCAGGCTTTTCTTTGTTCCCTGAACTTCCTGTGTGACGAGACTGAAAAATGGCCAATTTAAAAGTGTCAGAGTTTACCGGAGCAGCGGCGCAGAACTCTGTTCAATCTGTGGATCTTGTTTTTTTTTTTATCAATTCATAAATGTTCTTCTTCAATGCAGTTTTCATTTCTCCCTCAGTCCTTTTTTACCCATTGTCCTCCAAGACTGTCCTCGATTCCCTTTTTTGCTTTTGTGCACAAATTCTACCCTGTGCGAGATGGTGAGGCAACCAGGCGTTTCCAGAGAAATCAGGTTCAGAGGTCAGAGTTTTGATGAAATGTTCAGATGGCAATTAGACTTCGAGTGAAGCCTGAGTGCTTCGTTGGTCTCCTTCAGTTTCTCATCCAGCTCCTCCAAACCTTCTTTTCATCACAAAACTTTGATGACAGAACTCAGATTGTAGATGTTTTCTGTTATTATCCTGCACCACAAATAGTTTTAACCAGGTCTTCGCACGTGCTTGCTT
>JAVKLF010000083.1:11106143-11126495 GCA_034783495.1 Millerichthys robustus | reverse complement strand
TTGTCATTTTAAGTTGTCAGTGCTGGATCACTTTCCAGAGGTTTGGCATCACATGCTTGCAGAGTGACTTAAAAAGGTGCATGGTTGTTCTTCCTTTGAAAAATGGCCTCTTTGTTTAACAGAAAAGGAACGAATGGATCCATTCACTACAGGAACCTCGTGCTCACCCTTCTTCAGACTACCAAACTTTTGTCTATATCTTTATATAAAGTCTTGAATAACCAAAAACGTCACACTTGGAGCTTGGCTTGAAGTATTCCTTTGGTCCATTTCACTCATTTTACATATGTGTGTATGATAGATTTTTGTCTTAGTTTTGTTTCCATGCTGCTTTCTTTGCATCACAACTTATCAGGCAACATATGGTGTTCTGGCTATGATACAAAGAATTATTTGTTCATCAGAACATCACTATCTTCAGGTCACTACATGATCGCTGCCAAAAAGCAGTTAAGGCTCCGCTCCAACATCACGCCCACAACATCTGTGTTGTAAATATTTTTATTGTCAGTAGTCTCACAACTGTGGTAATGGTTTCATAAATGCGGATAGGTGTGCACATAACGTATTCAGCTAACTTTGTGTTTAACAAATGACTTTCAATTTTAAAGTACCGATCACACAAACATAGGTGGACTCAGCCAAACATCGAGATTTGATTGTTTGCAACATCACGCTAAAGCTAGAACAAGGTTTTTAGGTTGTGACCACACAACCTAAAGATAAATATATTCCAGCGTAAAGGAAAGCTTCTACTGCACCAAACGTAATGTAACGAACCTTTTCAACCTAATGAAACTAGGAATCTTTGCAGCTCCGATAATTAGCCTTGAACATCTCCTGCACATTTAAATCAATTTAGAGTTCCCAGTTAGCCTAATGTTTGTGTTTTTAAACAGTTGGAGGGAAAATAGTCACAGTCCTACCTTGTTTTATTTAATCAAATTCTACATTTCTACAAAGTCTACATGTTTTACGTGTTTCTGTGTCGACAGGCTGCATGGACGTTCTTCTGATCCGAATGTGCCGGGTCTATAACCCCGTCGATAACACGTTGCTCTTCAATGGAAAGTTTGCCACTCCTCAGCTTTTTAAAGCTTTGGGTAAGCCAGCCAACTACCTTCGTGTAAATTTATGATGGGAATGTGAAGGTATTTCAGGTCACCTAAAATTACCATTCAACTTCCTCAACAGTTACAGTTATTGTTGTTGTTATTTACAGTCAGTCCTTTCATCATTGTAACCCTTCTTGTTTTTCCTTTTCAAAAAAAGGCTGTGACGACTTTGTGAGTGCAGTGTTCGACTTTGCAAAAACTCTGAGTCGTATCCAGATGTCCGAAGAGGAGATAGCGCTCTTCAGTGCTGCTGTGCTGCTGTCACCAGGTGAGACGAGGTTCCTGACTGACCTGCATCCCGGTTCATTATAAACCCGTGAAACTGGTATTTGATTATTACAGTATCGACCACACATTTGGATGCAACCGCCAAATGAAAAGAGTGTATTGTAATGATTCCAGCTCCCACATTTAAAGATGCTACACAACGTTTGGCAAACAAACTCACTAACCGAAGATGTATTTACCTGACATGACTCCCTCTGAAATCTTTATTTTTAGATGTTTCAAGTGAAAGAAGCAGAACCAGCTGTTTAGTCATTAGACATGTTTTAAACAGCTGGACTGAAAATGAGCAACTTCTGCGTTTGTGTCTTTATTACATTCTATTCCGTAAATATTTTGTCAAAAGTAAAAATGAATACAGCTTGAGAGTGGTTATTGCTGTGAAAAGGTTTGTGATCTCATTTTATTGCAGAAGAGTGATCAGAGTAATGTTCAGTTTAACTGGTCAGCAAAAAAAACAAACATTAAAACCTTTTTATAATAGTTGAAGGAATAATTAATATCTTGTTAGTTTTGTGTCAGTGGAAAGGAAACCAGGAAACATAGATACTGGAGAACATTGAACATAGTATAACATTGAGAACATAGTTTGTCTATCAACTTCATCTTATTGATGTTACAACCTCATTTTACTTATAAACTTGTGCATTCACGGAAATAGACGATTTGTTTTAGAACACGAGTTTGTTTAAACTGTTTTAGTTTATAGCTTGTGGTTGTTACATAAAACAAGAAAAGGTCATACGGAAATACTTTTTGATAACTTGTTGAATCTGTCTGAAGGGCTTTGTTTCAAAAAAAGCCCTTTGTAATAAAGTAACCTGTTCTCTTAGTTGAGTACACATAATTAAATGACTTATTGGTTCAGTTGAGTTGTTTAATCCAGCCTCAGTTCACCACAAAGGACTTCTCAGGACACTGAACAGAAAACATGTTATGATTCATATCTGTAAGGTACATTTGCATATTCAGCTATTTGACATTTCCCAGAACGCGCCGTAAATTTTTGCACACCTACCATTCCGGCTGCGAACTAGTTTTAATGAAAAGAATTAACCTCTTTTAACCCAGAGGTGATGAGTTTTAAATTGTTCCTGTGGCACCGGAGGCGACTGGCACACCTTTTTTGAGGAAAAAAATGAAACTACATAAATTGGTGTCTCATTTCTCAGCTCAGAATTCAGTCAACTTTTGTTCTGTGATGCAAGTTTTTTTATGAAGTTAAAGTTAACGTAAAAAAGCATACACTTAGCAGTCATGCAACTTTATACTCTATCATAGTTAAAGGGAAAGTCTGGTCATATTTCAAGTGATGTTCTGTCAAATAGTTATCAGTAGTTAGTTCTTTATGAGTCATGAGGCGACAGAACATTATGAAGAAACGAACAGGCGTCTCTGTTTTAAGGCTAGGCCAATGCCTAGCTCATATCTCACACAGTGACCACGAGACAAACGCATTTCATGAAATTCACGCACCACGCGTGCCCTTTTTTTTGAAGAGGAACCAATGTGCAGCAAAATGTTTCCCTCATGGTTTGGAGCACGGCTACAGTGTTGCCAACTGAACAACGTTGTCACTACGTTTAGCACTATAATTAGCAGTAGCAACAGAAGCCATGTGCAGCAGACCCTGCATGCAGTCAGAGCAGAGAGGAGACCCACTCTCAAAAAGAGTTAAAAAAAAAATACATTATAAAACAGACCTGCTGGCTAGTCATTAGCATAGCCTTGGAAGAAGACTTCTAGACTTTTCTTCACAGTGTGACTAATGTCATAAATACTGATTTGACAGAACATCACTTCAAAAGTAACTAGATTATCCCTTAAAGATATTTCTGTTTCATACTACACTACATTCATATTGTTTTTTGCCAGCGTAAAGATAATGATAATATTGGGATAAACCTTGTCTTTCAGACCGACAATGGCTGACCGACGTCCAAAAGATCCAGAAGCTGCAGGAAAAAGTCTATGTGGGTCTGCAGCACTGTCTGCAGAAAGGGGGAGCATCTGAGGAGAAGCTAACCAAGGTAACTTGGTTAAATATCACCCTAATATTGTGTTCAAATGCTGCATAAATAGAATAGTTCTCATTTTATGTGTCCCTCTTTCTTCCTAGATGCTGTCTAAGCTTCCCTTAATGAGGTCCATCTGCAACCTTCACATTGATAAACTGGAGTTTTTCCGTCTGGTTCACCCTGAGACAGCATACACATTTCCTCCGTTGTATCGAGAGGTTTTCGGCAGTGAAATCTCTTTCCCGGACTCCACAGAGGGCTAATTTAGCCATCTAGTTAAATGGAACAATTAACGTAGTGACACTGAGGTGTGCTTAGAGGAAGGTGACATGAAAAAAAAAAAGATGTGGCGGCCCTTTGAGGTTAAACCAACCAATAACCCGGTCTTGCACGTTCCACACTCTCCTCCCACCTGTGCGGTCCGTAAACCCCACGTGGAGTAGCGTTCACTGCCCTGCGAGCCAAACCTTTCAGCTTCACACAGCAGGGACTGCTGCTGGGACATCAGTGCATGTTGCCTCCTTTTTAAAGAAAAGTGGAGTCTGCATTGTTTAAATTCTCAGATATTTTCCTACGAGATTCCTTAAATCCCTCAGCAAATTCAAATCCTTTCTACTTCGATTGTTCTCGCAGCTCTTGTAAGAGATTGTTGAATGTATTTCCCTCTTCCTGTAACCCTCCAGCACGGCCCCACGGGTTGAAACAGAATGTAGAGCAGAAAGTCCTCGCCCACTTTGAGTGGTTTTGCTGTAACGATGTCCATTTTAGGTGTCAGGTCTGAGAACTATTTTTGTTTCACTGGAAGTTTCTGGTTGATTGCAGTCTTGTGACAGGATCCAACTGTTTTAAGGGACCATGATCAAAGAGAAAGATAAAACCTAAAACATGGCACTTACATAGATAGTTTTACCACCACACTCTTAGGTACTGGATGGAAGTGAACTGTGAGTTTTCTTACTTTTTGTTTTTATTTCAGTCTTTGACCTCAGTCCAAATACCTTTACCCTTCACAAATGCCACTTAGTGTAAATAAAATACAGATGTTTATATATATATATATATATGTATATAAACTGTATAAAATCCAAGCAGGGTTGCGCGCAGGTCATCCTGTCCACATTACGAAGTTCTGGGATTTTAAAAAAGAATGTAGCAGAAATAACAGAAACGTGTTTAATTAGCACTTAGAAGTCAGGATCTGAAACAATCTCAGTGAAGGATTTCTCTTTCTTTCTTTCTTTTTTTAAATTTTTTGTTTACGGTTTTGCAGTCAAACTGCCAGCTGTGAAATTTCTATGAAAACTGACTTCTGTAAAAGAGCTGTGTGGAAGGCACCTCTTTGCACAAGTGTTTCATCAGCTTGAAGCTACTGTCTGATCTAAACACATGTAAAAGACCTGAGAAGAAACCCAGATGATGGAGTGTTCAGGTGCGGATGAAGGACCTTACATCGGAGAGGAAAGGGTGGATGGTGGTGTTCTTTAAGCTCCCTTGGCTACATGAGATTTTATCTTCAGTTCTTGCTGCTCGGGGCTTGGGTTGATTATGTGTTCTGATTGAAGAAGGATAGCCTCCATTCCTGACAACCCCCCCTCCCCTCCTCCCCTCCTTTTCTACCTCAACCCATCCAAACACTAGATGGCAAAAGCTTGACAGAGCCATCAGCTACCCCCCCTGAGTTGATACCTCCACACCAGAGGTCCTCTCCAAAAACATTGAGGCACATTTTCTAGTCCGTGACAACTGCAGGCAATAATTTTGAAACATGTTGAAAACGACAACAAAGAGAAACACTGGATCTTCTCTTCAATTGTTCTGTCTTTTTCAGAGCACATTATGCCTTTAGGTCCAGGAAGGCCTGGATTTTTTTACAGATCTATATCAATTTACGTCTCCGGAGATGGCTGAGGGCGTGTCCGGGTCACGGCTTTTTATTCCAGGATTTATTATTGTATTTGATTTCTGTAAAACGATACATCTAATTCTACCAGTTGACCAGCAACAAAACAAGGCCAGGAGAAAAATAACTGTTACTTTTATCCTACGCATTTTGAGACAATCACACGACAGATGCTGGATGTCAATCTAAGTAAATGTTTAAGCCGGTTTTGCTTTGCGCTGCTGGGACAGTGCTGTTCACTGAAGGGACTATTACCCTGGTCATGGTACTTAAAGATAATGGCATTGTGGGATTGTGCAATAATGTCTTTCCCATTGTTATAAGTATGTTGGGCCTTAGTTGCAATGTTCATGTTTCCAGTAGCACTCCGGCATTAATCCCAACACAAGGTAAAAATACTTAACTAACAGGTTTGCAGATCAGATGACAAACTAGCAAAGTTTGTTTTCATTTCTGGAAGGGTTGCGCCTGAGAATGTGCTAATTACCCAAGATTACTGTAAATTCTGACTATTTTTTGTTAAATTAATCTGTTATGCAGGATTATAATCTGCATTTAGAGTCACTCAGGGAAATAGCTGGGCTCTCTGCAGTTAGTCGAGCTCCAGAAACATGAAGACATTTAAACCTTGATCACTGTGTATAGTACATGTTCTCCTGAATGTCTGATTACAGATGTATCAAAGCTTTTACCCCGTTTGATGTTATTATTGCTTTTTTTTTTTGTTTAAGTCATAGATTAAATAGGATAAAAAAATATAAAAGATCAAATCTAATCTTTGAATTATATGTTGGCTTTGTTGTGATCTTTTGTTGCTTTATTTTTATTCTGTTTCCCTGTTCTATTGTCTTTTTCCTCTTATGTCAGTTTAGTGTCCTTTTTTGTCTCAGAGAGATGTAATTCTATTTTTTTAAAGAGAATTTTTAAAAGATATCTCCCTAAATCTTTTGTCTTTGTCATGATCCTTCTGTATATCATCTTTTCACGTTATGTTGTTGAATCCGGATAGAGTTTAATATGAAATAATTTATGTTATGGTTGTTAAGCCCAAGAGGTTCTAACACAGTGAAGTGTTTTTGCACAATGGTGAAACTGTATGTGGATTAAAGAATGTAATAAATAAATAAAAAGTGTTTTTACAAGTAAAATTATAAACTGTTGTGGCTCTTTCTTCTTTTGTCCTTTTCTTCAAGCCAAAAAAGGAAAAGCAGTATTTAACTTGAAGGGTTCAAATCATGCAAAACTCTGGAAACAGCTGCTTATTTCTTATTTTTATTGCTACATGTATTCAGAACATTTTATTACCCACTGAAGGCAAGAAGTAATAATGGTACGGCCTGTGTGCAAAATATCTCATCAACCTCTGAGTGGATTTTAATTCCACTTAAAAGTAAACAATGGATGATTCACTTTTAGAGTCAACCCATCTTGACCTAGGTTCCTTTTTAGAGTCATTCCAGGTCAAGATGGTCACCACAGTTCAACAACACCAAAAACCTAATGACCACCTGGTGAGCATTTGCTGATTTGTAATGTTTACCTGAATTTTTTTGCCAAACCAGGAACACAAGGAGGGCCTTAAAGCTGGTCTGATGTCACCACCTGTTGTTCAGGGGAAAACTGCAGGCATTTTTCTGGTGCTGAAAACGCTTCAGCTTCTAAAGGCAGTGTTTATATTCATTGTTGTCTATGTAACAATACTCTTGAAAAACTGCAAGCATCCTCGTGTTTGTCGTGGTCTAAGTGAAGTGAATAAACTACACTAAGACAAAATATGACTTTTAATAATAATATTATTTTGTCTGCTTTGTTTTGGATCAGTTAGTTCAAAAAGAGAAGCGAACAAAAGATTTTTTATTAAATAATTTGAACTGTACTTTATATAATATTGTGTTTTAAATTAAACGAATGTGGTGCAATAGTGTCAAACTACAGAAAGGGACAAATCTGTCTTTCTGTGTGTTTTTATCAAGACTACTTGAGGGTGAGCCATGGAGGTTCTGTAGGAGTGAGTCTTGGTCACGTGCCTGTGTGATTTACTGTAGCAGCTGCAGCACTAACCAGACCAGCAAGAATCTGGATTTATTATTACTGTATATATTAGCAAAAATAAGGAACAATAGGAGCTGCTTTTGTAAAAACTATCAATGATAATATATATGAAAATAATATTAATATATATGTTAATAACCTATCTGATGTATATAGAAATGTCAGAAAGCTGTGTGTTATTGATGTTCCAACAGAAGAGAAAATGAAAAATGTGTCTCATTTCACAAATAAACAGATTTGATCCGTTTTACCTTAATGTAGCTGTGATCTGAGCAGTACGGAAGTTAAAAATGTAACTTCAAAATTCAAAATTTTCTTAAAATCTGAATTGGGGCCCGGCAGAAAAATAAATTGTAATCACTGCCCTAAGTATAACATAATTAAAAACAAAAATTCACTTTAGGTCTGAGTCATTGAATGTAAAACAACCTCGGCTGTAGAATGACTTGTAATGGTACTAACATGTTATCTCCAGCAGGGGGCGATGTGCACCAACTTCTGCCTCCTTCACAAAAACTCGGATATTTTTTTCCTCCGAGTGAATGTTGCAGATTTGGAAATGTGTTTGGATGCCTTTTGAGTTCAGGTCACAGTCGTTATTTGGGTTTGTTTTGACAATTTTCCTCTGTTGTGACTATTGCATAAATTACTTTCGACGTGGACGTGGTCATATGGCGTGTCCTGGCTTGGAGTGACGGCTGTGCAGACCTATAATTTCTCCCAGTCGTTTTTTTTTTCTTTTTTCACTGGCCCATTTTTGACAAACTGAATTGTTAACTTTTGGAATATATCGTGATCCGTTTACATCCTAGTTGGAAGCCGAGGACAGCCCAAGATGTCTGTAGCGGGTTTGAAGAAGCAGTTTTATAAAGCCAGTCAGGTTTGCAAAACTTTTTTTTAACCGTTAGCAGCTAGCTTCATTTAGCATTCTGAGCTAACGAGCTTCGTTTATGTAACGGTCGCTGCTGTAGTGTTGACAACTTGTATTAGTTGGTGAAAATGTTGACATTACTTTCCTTGATTCTATTAACAGCGTCCGTATAAGTAAAAAAAAAATTGTTTACATCCAGAACCAACGTAACCGTTTATTTAATCTGGAGTTTGTTTTGTTTGGCTTCACGGATAGACAAATTTCAGATCAGAAAGTCCACTTCTTGTGGCAAACAGTAGCTTTGTTTGCTGAAGAGTGAGTCAGAATAATTGGAATGTGAAAAATAAACAACCCAATGAAAAACATTGTAACATCAGAATCCATGGAAATGCCTTTTTATACTTTTAAAGTTCTAAAACCTGCAGTTTAGATCTCAGCCCTTCAAATAATGAGTTCAACTTTTTTTCAGTTTTGTCTTAAGTCAAACTAGTCAGATCAATAAGAAAACCTGCGTCTTACTGCCTTAGAAATGTTTTCACTCTATGAAAATACAAACTCATAAATTAGTGAGTGTTTTTAATTAAGTCCATCTGAGCCATGGGAGGAGATGGTTAAAAGTATTTTTCTTCTCCCCCTTCCTACCCCTGCTGATCTAAGCAGGAAAGACATTTGGTTTCTGCCCCTTCTTCCTGTTACGGATACGTTCAAATCCCTGTTGGCTTTTGGTGATTTAAAAGCTGTTGATTCTGACTTTGATGCAAACGATAAACAGGAGAGAGACAAAGTAGGTGCGGGGAGAAGTGAAACAGTGAAAGAAGTGTACAGTGTGTGTTTTTGCTTTTATTTGACTGCATTGCAGCTGTTATTCTTGCCAAACCTCCACCAGAATCAATAACTCCACACAGCTCAGATTTTACTCACAGGAGGTTTGCAGGAAGTTGGCTGTGGAGACCACAGTCAGGACTCTGCAGGGCTCATGTCATTGTTTCTCTGCTTGTTCAGGAGATTACTAGTAAATACAGCTTGACATGTCAACAAGAAATAAGAAATGCATCCAGGTTAGGGAAGAGAAAGTACTCAAGTTGTCCATTACATAATAGATAGTATGTTAACCATATTTCAGTTAAATCAGAACTAAAATTCTTGTTTAGTGGATTAGTGGTTAGTAAAACTAGCGTTTTGGTTAGCTGTCCATACCACTGCTTCCAGCCAAGCAGAGTTATTCTTGTACTGTAAAACCTAATGTGTAATGCTTTAAGAATTTAAACAAAAGCCACAACAACACTATGATTTACTGTAAAATTCTTTTTAGTTTTGTTTTCACTTTCCTGATGATTTCCCACATTTGAAATCAGCCAACACAATAAAGTGTTCAGACTTGCTCGCATTTTGCAAGCGTGCTGTCCTAACACGCCAGTTATGCTGCTTGTAAATATTCAGTACTGATACTAATGGGTACAGGGTGATGACGAGCAGCAGATGTATTGAAAACGACAATCATTTTTCCTATAGGGTTTTTATACTTTTCTGAGCTTTGTTGGAAATCAAGGAGGTGGATTTTTCATGTTTTAATAAAGCTTTCTTTTGTTGGATGTATCCAGTCATCATCTGATGTCATCGCCCACCTTTTCCACAATGTGGAGTGGCTGCATAGCTTTAGTAATGCAATATGCTACAGGCTCACATGCACGCTTGATAGTGAGAGTGCGCCGCACACAAAAATACATCATCACATGGCACTAATTGCAGCAGTTGCAAAGTGGCAAATATTAAGTGTTGACAGTTATTCCTGATAATTAATGGCACACAACATGATTTTGCCCAACCCTATGTCAGAGAAAGCAATAGTTGTAGTTGTTGTGTTCACGAATGGCTGAGCCTTGTCTTTCTTGTCAGACTTTTAAACTACAACCACCTTAATCTAAATCTAAATATTACTTTCTGCTACCTTCATTAAAATGCATCCAGCAGCTCGTGAGATATTTTGGTCAGAAACGCATACACACTCAAACAAGGGCCAAAGATTACCCGCCTCCGCCTTTCCCTTCCAGGCTGCAATGGCAATAAATTCATTAGCTGTTATTAAGAGTAGGGTGCTAAAATGGGCCATGAAGTCTAGTACTGACTGCAGTCTTTTTGTATCGCCTCAGAAAAAAAAATGCAGAGTTGGTTGCACATTTCAGCTGCATAGTTACTTATGACCTGAATCCCTTGAGGCTCGCTGTCATGGACTGTCTGCTCAGAGCAGAAAATACAGCACTATTACCAAAACCACTTCAGTGTGGTTTTGTCAGCTGCTACTTAATTTACTGTTTGTTAGAAGACCATTTAACCTAACTGTAAACTACTGCGTATTTAATAAAGACTAAAGTCAAACTAGGCATGGGTTCTTCTAGTTGCAGGAGTGACCTGACTCCTCTAGGAAATAACTAAAATTTGATGTTCCTTCTTTAAGATAAGTGAAATAAATACAGAAGAGGATCACAATGTCTTAATTTTTGGATTTTTTTACGTCTGGTTGTGTCAGTCACCATCGGAAAAATTGTGACCAAACAAAGGTCAAGTTAAATGAATTTACTTTAATACAACAACTGCAGTATTATACAGACAAAAATCTGTTTCATACAGATATGTTTTAGATTGCTGAAAGGCAGGCCATAATGTAATTGCCTGTATGTGTGCTTGTGTTCATTTCTCCGGTCAGTTTTACAGATTCTGGGATAAATTAATGGTGTGGAGATATCTACATAATCTGAGTGAGACACATTGTGTCAAAGTTTTGTTTTATACTTTTTTAGATGAAACTGTCTTCGTTTTAAACTGCGGCACAAAAACAGTAGAATATACATTCCTCCAACGAATGCTAGGCTTTTAGTTTTATCCTGTTGTTAAGGCACACTTTGCCTCTCGTTTAAAACATTGTGTGATCAGAACTTTGTGGGCATGTTTTTTCTTTTTTAATTGTCACTACCATGGAGCAAGATGTTGTTAAAACTTTACCAACATATGACAGCTACACAGTTTGAATACATCCTGCTTATAGACTTTTTATTGTTAAAAATGTATTTTGGCCTTCAGTTATAGCAGAATTTCAGGCACAGAGTCGTTATTGTGCTAAATGTAATGCAACATAAGACTAAAAAACTCAGACAAGTTTACTAGTCTTGCAGTCAGTATATAGTTATGTATTACCTTTGAAAAAAGTCAAGATAATGTTTGTCATTTATAACTTTTCTAAAAACACAACAAACCAAACCAGCCAAAGATAGAAATGGCTTCCTTTTGTCTCACTTCGATCAAAAGGTAATGAGCACCATTACCGAATTCTGTTTTGATCCTGCTTATAGATGGTCAGTGAGAAAGTCGGTGGTGCAGAAGGGACCAAGCTAGACGACGACTTCAGAGACTTGGAACGGGTAAGATCGACATCAGTGTTTGAATCAAAGATGTTGGGCAGCATGAATATGCACATTGCACGAATAAACAATCGTGTGAAACTCCCATTTTTCTTTTTATGAATATCTAGAATAATTTACACAAAATCAGTAGTTTCGTCTAGGGTGTTTTTTTTAAGTTTATAAAGAATTAAACGTAATCTTGAGGAGTTTATATAAAGGCATGCCTTGATTGCAATGAAAACTTACAAATTCTGTTCAAAATGTCAAAACTGCTCTGGCTGCTGCTTCTGGAATGTAAATATTTAATGTGTGGCTGGTATCTTTGAGGTTTCAACCATCTTGCAGACGAAACAACACTTTTAAGACTTCATTGAATTAACATTTTCTGTTGATCTTTTTCTTGTAATCTGGCAAGTTGTAGACCAAATAATTACAAAAGTTTAAAAAAGAGAGAAAATGTTCTCTAAACTATATAGAGCATTCTAAAATTTATTCTAATGCAACTGTTCTGTTAGCATGATCGCAAAAAACCTTTTTGCAAATTCCTTTTGCCTGTTTCTGTTTTATGCTCATTCCTTTTTTGCAAACGTGTGCTTTTTTGCAGAAAGTTGATGTAACCAGTAAAGCTGTAGTGGAGGTGATCTCCAAAACCTCTGAGTACCTCCAACCCAACCCAGGTGAGAGTCAAACTGGTCAGCAGCTTGGTATCCAAATTATTTGAATGCTTTTAAAATTTTTAAAAAGTTGTTCTTTTCCCCCTTTGAAGCATCACGGGCCAAACTGTCCATGTTGAACACCATGTCGAAGATTCGTGGTCAGGTGAAGAACCCAGGCTATCCTCAAGCCGAGGGGCTGCTGGGAGAGTGCATGGCCAAGTACGGGCGGGAACTTGGAGAGGACACTAACTTTGGTAATATATATGCGTTTGTGTTGTTTGGTTTGGTTTTTGCAGGTGTGGCGCTTGTGTGTACATGTCTGGTTTCATCAAAATGCTCATTGATAAACTGCTGCCAAACTGTTTACATAATGTCTAAAAAAGCTCTTTCTGTTTATTTTAGGTGCTTCATTCTTTCAATTTGTCTGTTGAAGTATGAACCAAGAGCCACATTTTATTATACTACAAAACTTTAATGTCTGTTTAATTCAGGTGCTGCTCTAGTAGACGTTGGAGAGGCCATGAAGAGATTAGCAGAAGTAAAAGACTCTCTAGATATCGATGTGAAACAGAACTTTATCGATCCACTGCAAGGACTGTATGACAAGGACCTCAGAGAAATCCAAGTATGTGATGCACCTCGTTCATTTCATTCATGATGTTTTCTGATGTTAGCAAGTGTACGACGCTTAAAACACACTTGTCTGACTGAAAGGCAAACTGAAATGCTGCTGTAACCTTTTCAGCACCATCTGAAGAAGCTCGAAGGCCGTCGACTTGATTACGACTACAAGAAGAAGCGTCAGGGCAAGATCCCAGATGAGGAAGTTCGCCAGGCTCTGGAGAAGTTTCATGAGTCAAAGGAAGTGGCTGAGACCAGCATGTACAACCTGCTGGAGACTGACGTGAGGACTTTTTACACTTTACTGAGATGTGGATTCCTCTTTACTTTACAAGAATCATTTAAATCTTGAACTTGTCTTACAAAACAAGCTCTACATTCAAAAGGAAAATATCAGATATTTTAAAGATAGGCCTTTAAAAAAACCCAAAAAAAAACGTTTTACTTGATTTGTTGTGATATACACACATAACAAACACACTTGAATGGACTTGTAAAAATGAATAAAATCCACTCACTCAGTTCAACACACCTCTGAATATAAGATTCAGTAGTTTCACAATTCTAATACCGTATTATATCACCTCGAGGTCAGTTTTTATTTGTCAACTCAAGACATGTAAGTTCAATTGAGAGGAAATCTGTTCTCTGTTTCCTTGTTGTGTAAAATAAGTGTAGGTGGTGTCTCCCACATCGTACAGAAGTCAGATTATAGGTTATTCTGACCCACAGATAGAAGCCATCTGGTTTCAACCAGTTTTGTAACCTCGGCTGGTGTCCGTGTTTTGACTATTAGATGATAAAAACTGCTATGTATTCATTGCTAACTGTTAAAGCATAACGTGGTACTGGAGTCTAGCCTGGCTTCCTTCGATGAAAATAATTTCTTTACAAAGAAACGGCAAAAAATAATTTTAAGCATCTTTTTTCTTAACTAACAAAGTGTGACGCGAGGCTGCATGTGCGTGTTTGTGTGCAGATAGAGCAGGTGAGCCAGCTTTCGTCCCTGGTGGAGTCTCAGCTGCAGTATCACAGACAAGCTGTGCAAGTGCTGGAGGAGCTTTCTGACAAACTGCGTGACAGGTGGGTGCAAACCTAAAGACACACAAATCCCAGCTCTGCTTGAAACTATACCAAGTCTGCAGCTGATTCCCTCACACTGACTGCAATCCAGATTTAGTTGGAAGATCATATTTAATCTGATGAGTAAAGAAATAAAGCTTTTTGTTTTAAACAGGATGAACGAAGCTCAGTCTCGACCAAAACGAGAGTACACACCTAAACCCAAACCAATCTTTGACTTTGGAGAAAACAACCATTCAAACGGTGGCTACTCAACCTCAATGGCCCCTCCTCCATCGCGCAACTCAGGTAAGACACAACAGGAACTCAAATTGACCATTTACAGGTAAATATTTTCTTTCCAATGTTGTTACTCATAAAGTCTCATTAAAATGTATCTGATAAGATTTGGGAATGAAATCTTCCCAACTAGAGTTCTACCATACATCTGTTTTTACAAAGTCAAACGTCAAGACTGAGCCAAAAAAACATGCCTCCATGAAACTCCTCCCTCTTCTAAGTTGACTTAATTGCTCAACATGAACGATGAAGCAGAAGAAAACTAAAAATTATTTTTTTCCCCTGTAGTCTGATGGAATCTTTAGAGATGAAATGTAAGGCCCTAGTAAAATATGTTATTACCAAATTCTGTTTTTATTTTCCTAAATTCCACTTTTTCCATGTTTTTCTGAATTCAACATTTTTTATTCAAACCATATTTATTAACCTAAAACATTATAGTTAAAAAGTACAAAGTGTGTAATTAAATATGTCTAATAAAGAAACTGAAAATACTCTTGCCTGTTGAATAGAATCTAAGCTCATTTTTACTTCTGTTTTGGCAGAGCCCCTCCTTGTTTACAGAACTTTATCAAAAACAGATGAAGCTTTCTCTTTTTTTCAAAATGAATATCTGATTCCCACACACAGCAACAAAATCCTAGATAAACTCTGCTGAAGCGTTTTCAGGCATCAGTTCTCTTTTCCTGTTTCCGATGTGAGTCTTTGACAGGAAGTGGTCATCTCGTGTTCTTACGCGTCCAGCCGATCATGTTCTGACAAAAGTTCTTCTCTGGATTCATAAAAAAAATCACGGTAGTCGAGTGGAGAGCTCACCCCATGTCAGTGTAACCAAGTAACAGCCGGTACAGGAAGCGGCAGTGGCCAAAATACCTCAGAAACTCGCCCAAATGAGCAAATTGTGTGTGATTCTGTGTTTTATACTGGATTCCATTTTGTTTGGTAAATTCCACAAATCCTTCCATGCTTCCACATCGTAGAATTCATAGGGCCCTACATGACGTAATTTAGTTGTTGAACAGAGAAAATGAATGTTTGAGTGTTTTTTGTGAGAAATGTTTATCCCTCCCATTTATTTAACTGACCTTGTTTCTATTTCCTGTGACATCAGCAGGTCAGCTGTTTCTCAGGAAACAGGATTGTACGAGTCACAGATTGTACGTGCGTGTTTGTGAGTGTGCGTCCTGGTATGAAATGGAGGAAATAGTAGCTTTGCCTCAGTAGTTATATGTGTGTGTGTTTGTAGTATGTGCGTTAGAAACTTCAGCGGTCGTGGTTTTGTTTGAGTTCCACATCCTGTCTTCTGAAATGCTGCACTCGACTTCTACTTTGTCTGATTTTTACCTGACCTTCAAAGACATAGTTGACTGAATAGAATGTAATTTAAAAAAAGATCTTTTCTGCCTGATTTTACTGCTTACAAACACTACCTAGTTGTGATTTCGAGTCATTAACATCTTAATAATCTTACACAATATCTAAAAACCTGGCAGAGGTCTGACCAGGGCTGTGCAGTCGTAGGAAATATGTTGAATAAAAGAAAAAAATTCGCACCTGAAATTGGATTCATTTTTAACTTGCTGCACATGGAGTAACTTTGAGGCCAAGCAGCCTTTCTTACCAACCTGTTATGAAGTGTTGGTAAATGTTGGCCGTACTCCATAATAACACGTGTTCAGTTCTCTTTCTGCTCCTGTAAACGGATCCAGTTGTGTGTAAATGAGAATGAGTGACCAAAGCGTTTGCCGTCTCGAGCCCAGCCAGCAGAGTGTTGCCTGAACTTGGTACAATGAGAAAATTGTTTGGAAGCAAAGAGCCGTGTTTGTCTGCGTGTAGATCGGTGCTGAGCTGTGTGAGGTCACAGAGACAGAAAGACAAAGCCAAGAATGAGGGCAGGACAGTGGTCCTACAGGAACCTGGTGTCTGACATGATTTAGTTAGTGTAGGAAAAAAACCCTACTTGGCAGATCTTAAAACTTCTTTCCAAAGCTGTTACGTAAAAAAAAAAGGTACAAACCACACATGGTGTCGTGCCCAAGCTTTGCATGGGAACGTTTTCTTATAAAACTGGAACAGCTGTGAGCCTCTCTGTGTCTGAAAGCTTAAGTTACTCTGTTTGTCTGTAGTCCTCATTTTTCTTCTTCTTACTTGTTCTCAGCTCCAGAGCAGCCGAGCTGCAAGGCGCTGTACGACTTTGAGCCCGAGAACGAGGGAGAGCTGGGCTTCCGCGAGGGCGACATCATCACCCTGACCAATCAGATCGATGAAAACTGGTATGAGGGCATGCTGAATGGCCAGTCCGGGTTCTTCCCTCTCAACTACGTTGAAGTCCTTGTTCCGTTGCCACACTAATGCAACAAAATGGCTACAGGGACACTGACAGAGAAAAGGAGAGCAGAAGTGATGAGGAGCAAGACAAGTAAAGACAAGGAACGGTCCACAAAGCGTTTTTTTTTGTTTTTTTTTCACTTTTTGCTCCATTGTCATTATCACAAATGAGCACTTTTATCAAGACAAGTTCTGGATCTGAAATCAAACCAGAATATCCACCTGGTTTACTGAAGAGCTGAGGCAAAATATTTTTCATGCTTCACCTGAAAGCAAGAAGAATTTCTTAAAGACAAACGGACGACACTGTTGTAAGCAATAATATTTTTTTTATTACAGATCAGCCATACAGAAAAAGATGTTTTAAATGCTGTTGTTGCAGTTATTGAGGTGATGGATGTAACTGTGGTCTGTGACGTTCATGTAGGTCTCAGTAGTTAAAATACGTTTTTTTTTCTCGACTAACACCTCAAACTTCAGTAAATGACTGAACACAGTGTCTTTTCAGAACTAAAAGAAATTGTAAAACCTGAGGGCCTGAAGGGAACTCCTTGATGCCATCTTCTGGCTCCACCAAGAATTACCTTGGTGGAAACTAAAAGGAACTTGCACGTCACTTGAAACAATAGAACGGAGGGGGAAACGAGCCAGAATTTGTGTCTAACTTGTGACTTAGACAGCTTTGACTGCAATGGTTTTCTTAAATCTTTTATTTTAAAGTAGTTGTCAGGTTAATGGTTTTTAATGGCGGATGTGTTGGTGGTGCCCCTTAGTTTCAGTATTTTCAGTTTTTACAGAATACGAGAGAAAATGTTTTAAATACATGTTGGAATACATGTTCCAATCAGTGCCACAGGTGTACTCAAACATTTCACACTAACCCAAAGGTATAATGCCGAAGTTGCATCTTTTTGTCACTTCATGCAGATGTGTGGATTTGTTGCTTTAAACATCAACAACAGAAAGTTGCATATGGTTACTTGTTGAGGTAAGGAGCCAAAAAGACTATAAAATGCAATAGAAATATATTGTTTTAATACTTCTCCGTTAAACTGCTAACAATTGTGTAACAGTCATATATTCATGTAGCTTCTGTGCTGTTTATTGTAGTAGAATTTTTTTTTTTTAGCTAAGACGTTTAAGCCCTGTTCTAGGCACCAGTCTACTCCATACAGTGCCTGAATAGTTGACGCTGCTGGCAGCGAGTTAGTCCTTTATATTCACCCCTAACTGTCCTCAGAGAATGTGAAACTCACTGTATTCTGTAACTCTGATCATTCGGTGACTTTTATTTGGTGTACTGCCTTAGGCTGATGGATGGATGTAGAATCAGTCCAGACAGAGCTGGACTCTTCTTCTGGACTTCATATCAAGCCTTCACTGTCCAGTCAGAGGGAATGAGCTTGATTTAAAAGGGAAAACATCAAGGGAATCATAGCTGTAGGGAGGAACTCAGCCTTTATCACCTTTTCATTCGATTGATTTTCAATATGAACTAAAAAAAAGATTTCGTTGTGAATGTCAGATATGTGCTCGTTTGTAATGTCTTTGTTTAATTTGTTCCTTTTTCTCCATTTCGTCACTTCCCACTCCTCATCTCATTGTTTACATCTCTGACCATACATCCCACTATTTGTGAGTAGGTCATGGCTAAGGGCAACAGGAGGTGCTGTGTGGGTCATGGTATTAAAAAAAAAAGACAAAAAAATCTATGTGCATGTTTTAGTGCCTTTTAGAAAAGAAAAGAACCAAACCCAGCCATTTTATTTCTTGTTTTTATCGCAAGCCGTTGGCACGTTTGTGTCTTCAGGGTAAATGTTTGAGTGCAGAGTTCTGCACAGTGACACTACAGGCGGTTTCCAGGATGGCTTTAGACTGATACACGTCTTAAAAGCAGACCACCAGTGGAAGCTTGATTTTTATTTTATTTTTTCAAATTAAATCCGTTTGAAAAAGTCCCAGTTTTTCCTTAAAGGACTCTGTATTCAGTCTTAAATTTTCCTTTATGCAACATTAAATCACTATAAATCTTTTTAGTATTATTTTTATATACAAGACCTTTTAAAACATTTAAATGAATCTTTGCATGTAAACCTACATTACACATTCTAAATGTATATCTTAGATTTAAGTTGCTTTTTTAAACATTTGGAATAAATACAGAATTTAACTGCAATACTTTTTTTGTTTTTACTCATTGTTTACATGTGCTTCTTATTTGTTCCCTGCCTCCTGACTTCTTACAGGAAATAAAAAGAAAACCTCCCCAATGTTGTTTTTTTATCTATTTAAATTCAGTCACAAAGAAGAGATTTCTTGGGATTCGTGCATTTAACAAACAATGAAACGAGGTGAATAAATGACAGTGAGGCACGGTTTAAATAGTTCCAGTGTGTATCTTTTAATACTTTATGGAGCTTCAATCAGCAGGCTTAAGGCATTGCTCTGTCCTCATATCACAGTTCATTTTGAATACAGTAATGGTCAAAGAGGAAGCAAATATCTACCCTAACCAACCAGACTTATATCTCCCACACCTGAGAAGGCTCATGGCTACAGTCACAACACAAACACATCTGCACCACAACCCTTAAATAGGACTTATAAAGCACAAAGAACAAAATCTAATGCAAAGAATTCAAACACAGTTACGTTTGCATATGTGTTGGTGTAGATTTTTGCACTACTGTTCCTTTAGTTGAATCTACCTGGACTGCAAGACATTAATAGTTGAAATGGTCCAAATCTGCTGAGACCTGATCTGATCAGATGCTGTAACAGACACATAGGTCCACGTGTGAAAGCTCAAGGTCCATCCAGGCTGTTTCTTTTAAGAAATGCCTCTAAATAGTGTCCCTTTGAAATGTTTTTCCTGTTTTTTTTTTGTTTTTTTTTGATTGGACAGTGTTAAAGTTTTATTTTTCTGCTCATAAATACAATATAACTCTCAGGAGCAGCACATAATCACAGATGTGTGTTTAACTCTATAATGCTATATCAGAATTAGTTTACACAGTATATCTATCAGCTCTGCAGATGGACCTGCTGCAGCGCCGTCACGTCACCTGTGCTTAACGGACCTCAGTGCATGCTGCTCAGCTGGCTGTAGACGTGCTCCAGGATCTGCGAGTAGGCCTGGTCTTTGGGGGCGTGGCAACTCAGAGAGCCCTGTAGAGTTAGACCAGTTACAGCAGCTGGAACGCCTGAGGCTCAGGTAGAAAAAGAGCTGGTCGTATTGAGATAATCCTACCTTGATCTTGTCCATCATGGTCGTATCAGGACACCAGTACTGGTTGAACTGGACCAGGTCTGGAGCTGCTCTGTAGTATTCCACCAGCAGCATCTGAGGAGGAGATATAAACATCTTCATCTCTTTATTTCTTTTTTTTTTTTAAATCTGCATTGGTTTTATGGAAGTTTAGTTGCTCCTTCAGTACCATCTCATTCAGAACGTCACTGGTGAGGAAGTTGTCCTGCACATAAGTGACCTCCACGGCCACAGGGATTCCGTAGTCATTAGGTCGTTGCTGCGAACAGAGAAGTCACATTGAGCTCAAATTTATTTTACCTTTGCACAAACGGACAAATTTATGAAAGAAGGAGGTGAACAGCAAAAGAGTTATTTCTATGTTCCTGACCTCAGGTGGTGGGACAACCCAGAACGGAGTTATTGTAGATGCCACCCCTTGGTTTCCATGGTAATATGGACCTGAAATAGTCAAAATCTAGATGAACCCCGACTGGAT
>JAVKLF010000083.1:11095827-11106043 GCA_034783495.1 Millerichthys robustus | reverse complement strand
ATTTAGCAGCCAAAATTTATATTAAAGCTCAAATTTAAATTCTGCCTAACATTGCCAGAACTAACATTCAGTTTTTGTCTTTTGCTACATTTACATGTGTTTTTACAGGAAATACTTTTTCAGTGCATTTTCTCTTATTTTTTTACTTTGTTTTGAAAAGACTTTAACAACATGTATGTTCAAACAATTCAGACAACAGATTTGAGTTCAACACTACTAGTTCCCCTTTAGCTTCTAAACACAGCAGACTTAGTTAAGTCTTTTCTATGTACACTTATCACTTATCACAGATTAACCGTTTGTCTCAGGATTAAACCACCACACTGGATCTACAGCAGCCACTGACCACAGATGATGCCCAGACAGGGCTGGAAGCCATTGTTGGAGCCCTGCAGCCTCAGCTGATGATCCATCTGGGAGTCGATGTCCTGCAGCGAGGGCAGAGCCGGACCCCGCGGGTGACTGTGGTACCAGCCCACCAATGACAGCCCACGCATAAACAGGTTCTGACAAATCTGGAACGAAGTCAACATCCTGTTTACTGATGTGACCGAACATTGCAGACTTGCCTGCATACTTTCTTTTTGCATTTCCTGTTTGTAAACTGACCAATAACTATTTAAACTGATATTTACACACTTACACTGACATTACTGGGTGACTGTTACATTTTGTGGACTGTACAGCTGAAATAAATATTTATAAATGGGTAGGTTATTTTTTTCTTGTTATATATTATTTGTTCTGATAAATCTTCAACCTAATCATTTCAGGTTGTTTATTTCAGCTGTACAGTCTACAAATGGTAACAGTTTGGAACCCAGTAATGTCAGTGTGTGTGTGTTTTAATATACTGTAGGGTTTATGAGCTGCAAGTCAGAAATGTCTTTTCCCAATAAGCCAGATGTCCCAGCTTTTCACCAGCCTTGAATGCAGCATTACACGTGTGAATCTGCAGCGGGAAGAAAGACTCAAAAGTCAAATTCACAGGCTGGCAGATACACGTGCAAACCCTGTTGTGCGCGCTCAAATCTTTTTCAGGCAAATTTATCTCCGTACGTTACCTCCTCTTCAACAGCAGATGCCGAGTCTCTGTCAGCCAGCCGGGTCCGACACGGGAAAGCCCTCAAGACGGTCAGCACTAAAATAGTCAACGGGAAAAACACAGATATACTTCGAGTCGATTTTCGTGTTTTTCCAAAGTTACAAGTCCAACTCACGCTGAGTATTGGTGTCCCATCGTCCTCCAAGGTATCCCACCACCTCGCTGGTGGTTAAGTGACAATGGAAGTCCTAGAAAAACCAACAAAATAAACAGTTTAGCTGCTTAACTTGTCATAAATGAGCATCTACCCACCTTTTCAACAAGTAAACTCGCACCATTAGCAGCAGAACGTTACTGGAGACGGCCACGTTGAACGGCTGGAATCTGTTGATGGCGGAGAACGCAGACAGCTCCACTAACGTGTGGGGATCTCTGAGGATACAGGATCAAATGTCTGTCACACACAGCCCAGCGCACAGATGGAATTCAAGCGTAAAACACAAAGTACTTGGCAGCATCTCTGGTGCCCAGGGAGCAGTATCTGACGGGAATCCTCTCTCTGTCCGTTCGACGTGAAACCATCACATCTGTGGCCAAGTCAAAATCAGCATTATTAACTTTCTGAGAGGAGGACAGAGGCAGAACAAGAAGGGTGGAGAGACCGTGTAATCCTGGCTTGCTGTTCTTATTCCTCTCGTCCGCCTGCACAGCTGTCTTTCCTTCTTCATCGTCCTCATCGTCGTCTTCGTCACTCACCAGACTCTGGCACGACGAACGATAAAAACGGAAAATTAGGGAAAAAACGTATCTTGGCATTATTTATGCACAGCTGAAACTTGAGTGTTATTCATTTTAAAATCATTTCTTTTTTACACGTACTTGAAGCTAATCAAAAGGCGGCAGATTAAAATGTAAAAAAGTAAAAAAATCTTCTGAGACACTTTCAATATTTTTTCTAACAAGTTTACAGGATAGACCTGAAGTGTCCTCATCAATGCTCATTTTATTAGTCAGATAAAAATAAGATACTGATTTTTAGACATAACTGACATATGACACATTTTAATTCTGTTTTTTATTTTTTTTATGCATTTAGTCCGGTTTGTGCAGCACAACCAGTGATTTAACTTGCCTCACAGATAAAAACCTGAGGGCCTTTTTAGTCCAAAGGCTTTATTTGTAATGGGTGTGTCTTAATTTTCCTCAAAATTCCCTTATAACATGACGGTTTCTATTCATTTAACTTGAGTTGTTGGGTTTTGTTGTTTTTTTGAGAAAACTGAGGGCCAAATAACAAAAGATCTAGACCAAATTTTGCTCATGTTTGAGCTGCAAAATACCAAAACAACAGATTGACAGATCTTTGCGCCATCAATCAAACCATGGCTTGACTCGTGTGTGTTCCGTAACATGAAAACTAAAGTTAGAAGTGACCCTCCTCTCACCATGTCTGCACTGGGCTGGTACTTGTGCAGCCAGGTGGTTTTGTACTGGGCCAGCTTCTGTCCCCGGTAACGCACGGACGCCCAGCCGCAGCCGGACTTCTTCGCTGGGTTGACCAGCCGCTTACAGTGCGTTGCCCAGGCGCTGGGAGAGTTAAAGATCTGCCCCGTCTCCACCCATCGAATCTTCCCATCGTTCAACAGGTCACCTACAAAGTTTTTACCCTAAGGGAGCAGGAAGGAGATCGAATCCACTGAGTAAAGTATTCCACGGCACAGAACCTGAGTGATAACATTGTAACAGTAGTGTGTGTAAACACCAGGTAGTGGATGGCCAGCACGCCGTCCCCCGGCTCCACCAGGCCATCTTTCAGCAGAACTCTCAGGGTGATCCCTCTCCGGGTCAACAAGGAGCCCCGACCTGAACTGGTGCGAAAGTCTGCCTCCTCGCCTCCGCTCAGCTCCTCCTCATCCTCCTCGCCTCCATCCTCCACCACCTGCGGGGAGCTCGGCGCTTCTGATTCTGAAAGCACACAAACACTGTGGGTCACCAGGTCAGCTGTGGACACCTTAATGTTCCTATGAAAACAAAACAAACATCCATTTTATTCCCCCTCTTATCTACCAAAGTCCTTCTGTAAAACTGTTGTCCTGACAATGACTTCCTCACTGTAGCCTAATGGCAGCCAGCATCTCTCATACCAGCAGCACGCAATTAGAGCAAAAAGCATAACAAATAACCCTCAAGTGAATTATCAGTGACCAGAATTAGATTAATTACAGCTAAACTGTGCTGCTCTTTGTCTTCACCTCCCATTTGGAGAGTGGCTCTGATCGTAAGAGGCCTGTATGCTTCCCCCCTCCCTTTCTCTATCTCAGTTAATTTCAGTCAAAATCACAATTAAAGCCCTCTTTCATTCTTCTCACCCATATCTGTGTGAAAGCGAAGCAGAGCGCCTTGAACTCGGTCCGAAGCGGCTCTTTTTCCGGGACACTTGAGGCGGTGTGAGCCGGGGGGTTAGGGCTGATTTCACACACTAGCTCCGGCTATTATTCAAAAACATAAAATGAAGGCGTCTGTGGGCTCTGCCGTGTAGTTTCCTTGTTGTGTTGCTTTAATGTCAGTTCCCCTCCCCTTTCTTTTCTCCCTCTCTCCCCGTCCCTGTCACTCTCCCAGTCTTCTCCTGACGCCAGGCTGTTTGTCATTATTTGCGTCAAGTCTACTGATAAACAACAACAACCGCTTTGATAGCGGAGTCCAGCGGAGCGAGAACTGTGCGCCAGTTTCAGTTAAACCGCTGTAAGATTTTTGCGATAAATCAACGTTTCCTCCGGAAAAAAAAAAAAAGAATGAAGTGTCGCTTCGTGAAGCAGCCGCTGCTCGTCTTTGACGCAGATTGAAAAGTGCCTCCTGGAGATTGTGAGGCATCTCCGTGTTAGAAACACGACACAGCGGATGCATAAAGTGACTGGTGTGGGGTTGAAATGCGACTTTGAACCGTGCTACACCGAGATACTCTGGTCTTTTCTCCACCACACCGAGACGTGGCTTCTTTATCTCCGAAAAGAAGAACATTTACCGGGAAGTAGCCTCCGGAGGGCAGCAAACGCCAAGCATAGTGACGTCACTGGTAAACACAACTCATTAGCCCCACCTGCTGGTAAAACTACGGAAGAGGATCAGGGACATTTGCATAGACATTACTCAGGTAGACTATAGATAAGGTTTAAAAAGACTTCTGTAGAAGTTGAAGTATCAGCTCAAGTTTTTTACTCCAGTAAAAGTACTGGTTTTAACTTCTTAATGAATAAAAATAAAAGTAATGTAAAGAAAAAAAACAGACAAAAGCTTAGCCTAAAAAAATGTTGATGTTTATCAATTTTAGATACACTATACGACAATTTAAAATCAGTAGCCTATATCATGAACATAAAACAGTGAAAACTAGTCTTTGATTTGGATTTTATCTGAAAATCATACTTAGGAATTGCATTGCCCTTTTATACGCTGAGCATCATGAGTTAGTTTTGACTGCGTCATATGAAACTTTTAACACAAAACATCCTCTTCAATAGCTTTCAGGTCATGTGACAAATTGACAAAACTAGAGTATAATTATTCAAACCTTAGTTTCTATTTGTTATATAAGAACAAATATTTCATTAAAATGATGAGAGCAAAAGCTGAAATGATTTTGAGGAACTAATACCATGCTCAAGACAGGCGTTAACCTTACCTTATCTTTAATTTCAGTTACATGAATTTGTAAATAAGAAAAGTGTGTAAGGAGAATATGACAAAGCATTTTGCCACTTTTGGTTAAAATTGGTCATTTTAGAAAAGGGACGCCCTGGACGGGTCACCAGTTCATCACTGACCGCACAGAGAGACATTACAAATCTGTTTGATGTTTCCACTCATGACAATAAAGTCTGATTGTGAAGAATGATCCCATTCGAAGGTTGTGAAGCGACGTCATGCAGTTCATTAGTTCACCACTAGAGTGAGACAAACACTCAAAATCATCCTCACTGACAACTTCACCATAACCCTAACCCAAAAAACTCACTCTGTTCTGTATTTTTAGAAATCCGTGCAAATCTATTTTTTGATACACACTGGATCCAGTCCTTCCAGTTTTGCGTAGTCACCTCAGTATACAATACAAAACATCGGATCAGGTCTTGAAGTTCTTTCTGACAAACTCAAACTGAAGCACAATCTCCAGCGTGTCTTCTGCTGTAATTATTCAGTTTGGGTCGAGCTCTTATTTTGAAGGTCAGTCGCTAACGGAAGTGAAGCTGCTTAACGTTCATTAGCGAGTCGCTAACGCAGTGTCTTCTCGACTGCTGGTTTAATTCAGAATTATATTGAGCTATAACAGCTCGGTAAATGTAGGTAAACGAAAGCTAACGGAAATGTGGAGACAGCAGGTTAAACAACTTCTGGATGCACTGGAAGCTGGAAAGTTGGACGACTTTGGAAGTTGCGCTGCAGCTCAGAAACAGGCTAAACAAGATGGGAGCCAGTTTTTAGACGTTTTCGTTTTCAGTGATCAGCTGCTTGTGTTAGGTTTGTATCTTTTTATTCTTAATGTTCACTGTCAGTGTGCTACAGTTTAGTTGCAGTTTTCTAGTAGTTACTAGATTTGTCTTTGTTGGAAGGATGTGTGTGTAGCTGCTAATAGCTTAGTTCGCCTGCTAACCATTTCGTAGTTTCAATTGCGCATGCGTGAAACTACCTGGTCACATGGGATAAACGCTCATCCAATCCACGAATTGTTTAGCTGTTTCCCTGCTTCCGCACACCTGATAATCAAAATGAGCTTCTCTTATCCTCTTGAATCCACTCCAATATCAAATTTGACAGTGAATTCGAGAAGATCATTAAAAACTCTACAAAACACCAAAATCATGAGATTATTTCAAGTTATGGAGTTTGTGTATGTGTAATCAAGCTCATGATTTGCAATTCATAGCTGAACTGATGAGGCCTTTGTGACCATTTTGCTTTGCTTGTTTTTTTTATTGTTTGTTAGGAGAAATCTCCATAAACACCACACCACAGTGAGAACTATTTATCCTGGGGTCCACACAAAAATAAACATAATTTGCAATAAAACAAAAATATAACACATGCCCCACCACCTTCCTCACAAATCAAGTAACCCACCACCAAAAAAGTCACAAAATAACTGACATCATGAAAAATAAACATTTTACAGTTTCAACCAGTCCAACAAAGCCTTTTCAGATTCCTTCTGCATAAGTGAACAAGTTAATAAGCAATGCTATGCCATTATTGATTTTGACCCAATAACTTCTGTGTAAGTGTTTTTATTGAATTTGCATTGTATTAAAATCATTTGTTGATAAAATAAATATTGGTAGCATTAGGTAAATGCCATAGCAAATGGTCCATAAATTTGAGGATTTGGCCCTGGAAAGCCCTTGAAAAGTCATTCAATTCGTGGGAAGGTGTGGGAACACTGTGGGCAGTTTAAAAAAAGTTGTATGTATAATTATAAAGCTACAGTTGTTCTTAATGTACTGTACATGTGTTTCAGTGGTTCCTGAAGATGTTCAGGAGTTGGCGCTGATTGAAGAAGAAACTCCTGAAGAGCAGACGTCTGATGTGGACCAGCCAGACGAAGAACATCTCCGGGGAAAAGGGGAAGAGACCAATCTGGGGTTAGAACAGCTCAATGTAAAGGAGAAGACTGATGCCACCAGCTTTTCATTCACTCCAGTACCTTTGAATAGTGAGGATGATGAAGATAACCCTCCATGCTTACAGCTTCACCAAGACGAAGTTGAAATCCGAGATCTTCCAACCAGTGTCTCAGCTGACAACCTGGAACCAAGAGCAGCAGCAGAAACGCCAAGAAACCCAGATCTGAATACTCATCAAGATGATTCTGACTCTTCAGAAACAGAAGTCAGCAATGACGTTGATTCTGGTTCGTCAGAAACAGAAGTCAGTGATGATGATTCTGATTCATCAGAGACGGACGACAGTGATGATGATTCTGATTCATCAGAGATGGAAGTCAGTGATGAAGATGATGATTCTGACTCTTCAGAAACAGAACTCAGTGACAATGATGAAGAGGATGATGTGAACAATCCTGACTCTCAGCTGAAACACTTCACAAAAATTAAAGACACTAATAAAGACTGTGAGCCTTCACCCAGCAGGGTTCCTGAATCAGGTGTAACAGATACCAAAACTGGACAGAAGTGGTTTTGCTGTAAACTGTGTGGGCGAAGGTTTAGAAAGCAGTTCAGTTTAAACTCTCACATGAGAATCCACACAGGAGAGAAACCATATTGCTGTAATCTGTGTGGGCAAATATTTAAACAGAAGTCCAACTTGGACAGACACATGAAAACTCACATGGAAAATAAGCTGTTTAGTTGTGATCTGTGTAAGCAAACGTTTACCAAAAAGGACAATTTAAGAAGACACATGATAATTCACACAGGACTGAAGCCATTTAGTTGTGATCTGTGTGACCGAAGATTTAGAAGAAAGGGAGAATTAGGCGCACACATGAGAGTCCACAAAGGACAGAAGTCATTTAGTTGTGAAGTGTGTGGGCAAAATTTTAGCCAAAAGAGCACTTTGAATGCACACATGGCAGTCCACACAGGACTGAATCCTTTTTGTTGTGAGGTGTGTGGGCGAAGTTTTAGCCAAAAGAGCACTTTGAATGCACACATGGCAGTCCACACAGGACTGAATCCTTTTTGTTGTGAGGTGTGTGGGCGAAGTTTTAGCCAAAAGAGCACTTTGAATGCACACATGGTAGTCCACACAGGATTGAAGCCATTTTGTTGTGAGGTGTGTGGGCGAAGTTTTAGCCAAAAGGGCAATTTAAAAAAACACATGGCATTGCACACAACACAAAAGTCATTTTGCTGTCATCTATGTGGGGAATGGTTCGGAAAAAGGCTAGATTTAAACAGACACATGAAAATCCACACAGGGCAGACACCGTTTTGTTGTGATTATTGTCACCTAACATTTATTCAAAAGGCTGCTTTAGACAGACACATGAGTGTCCACACACAACTGAAACCATTTGGCTGTGATCAGTGTGGTCGAAGGTTTAGCCAAAAGTGCGGTTTAACCAGACATGTGAAAATCCACACAGGACAGAAGCCATTTGGTTGTGATCAGTGTGGGCGAAGATTTATCCAAATGGCCTGTTTAAACAAACACAAGAAAATCCACACAGGAAAAAAGCCGTTTTGTTGTGAAATCTGTGGGCAAAGATTTAGCTATAAGGGCAGTTTAACCAAACACAGGAGATGCCACACGGGACGGAAACCTTTGCACTGCGTTATTTGTAGGCGAAGGTTTTTCAAAAAGTGTAGCTTAAACAAACACATGAAAATCCACACAGAAAATAAAGTAGAAATCAGCCGAGAAATGAAGAAAAAAATTGATGACCACTGCTTTGGTTCATCCTTGGGTGTCTGTGTCAACCCAGATGTAGGTGGGCAGACCTGAAAAATGTGCAAACAAGGCAACGTATAATACAAACGTACAGTTACGTACGTCAGGGACAACGGGACACAATTCCAGCAAGCTACTGTTAGAAGCTTGTGGAAATATTCCCAGAATTTTGACCCAAGTCATTCAGTTTAAAAGCAATGACACCAAAGACTCTGGTCAACAAAGTTCACCACCTGGATTTAACTAAGCAAATAGTTGAGAGCCTTCAAATTGGATGATTATTGTATGTATATGTGTGTGTATATATATATATATATGTATATATATAAAATAATGACATGATTTGGTCTAGAAAATTTGTTTATCTGTTTTAAATGTATAAAGAAGAAAAACATCTAAGGAGATTGCTGAAAATACTAAAATCAGATTAAGAACTGTCTGATGCATTATTAAAATCTGAAAGAAAAGGGAAAAATACATATTCCATGAAAGAATGATCGTGATTGGCGATCACTAAAGTGTTTAGTGAAATCAAATTGTAGAAGAAGCCCTGTGATGGAATGGAGACGGGGCAACAGTGACCCTGAAAGGAAGGAGTGGGTTAAGATAATGGATGGATGTTGTACATAGAAAGACAACAGCAGAAACTGTGGCTATGTTTAATAGTGAAAGTTAGAGCATTTCCACACACACACAATGTGAATGTAACTCAAAGGATTGGGACTAAGAAAACCACTTATCGTAAAGTCCCTGCAGAAGTTGTTCCAGACACAGAATGTATTGTGGAAGCTCACACTGAACACAACTAAAACTGCTCTCCATACCTTGTGTTGGTTTCCTGCTTTACCCATATCTCACACTACACTACAAACCAACAGGTCGCAGACAAAAATAAATAAATGCAAATTAGTGTTTTCATGTCAAGGATTTTCACGTGTTCCAATTTTATTTGGTACTACTTTTTAATATTTTTCATCAGGTAAAGCACAGAATGGTCTTGTTTTTTAAAAAAAACACCATAGAAAAAAAAACTTGCTCTGTTTGTTTGATTTAATTTCGTTGCTGATATTGAATGCTGAAGGTTCAGTGGTATCATCTGATGGAAGCATTATTGATACTTCAGCTTTTGTAAACTTCTACAATGGTCTTAAAGGTCAAATAAAGTATTTTGAAGCCAATAAATTGAAAATAATTCATAAATGTGCTTGATTTCAGAATTTTGCAATTAAAACAACTTAACATTAATTTAAAAATAACTAAAAATCTGTTCGGGCTTTTTTTCATTTGGAGGCAGACCAGAAATCTCAGAACGATTAATTGACGTGACGCAACCTGTCAATCAAATACTGTGGGTTCGTTAGAAACTGACCAATCAGCGGTCGTAATTTGTCCCGAAGTAAACGCCCCTCACCTGGAGGACGTAAACCCACACACAGCTCAGCTTGGGTTTGGGGGTTCTGTCCTTAGGATGGCCCAACCTCTGTCTGAGCGTTCTGTTGGGTTTTAAATGTGGCCTATTGGATCCTGTGTTTGGAAAACCTCCTCCTGAGTTTCTCTGGAAAACTCAAAAAGCTGTGATTGGATCATAAATAAAAAAAAAACAGAAATTCAGATAATTAAAAAATTTTTTTTAAATTTTTTTAATAAAAATAACGTTCGTTAAAACTCCTAGGGGAATCAATACATCATCATGAGAGTAAATATCAAGAGCATTTAAGGAGATATTACAACCTATGATACAGTCGAGGTTTTATTTTGGTATTTCCG
>JAVKLF010000083.1:11078579-11095727 GCA_034783495.1 Millerichthys robustus | reverse complement strand
GCTTCGCTCTCAGCTCCTGAGCTGGTATGATGAGGAGAAGAGGGAGCTGCCGTGGAGGACACTGGTAAATAAAAAAATTAAAACAAAACGCTGCTGTTTTTAACTTTTAATTACTAACAATGTCGTGTTCTTTATGCTAAAACTGCAAAACTGCAGTGTTTGCATACAGCAAATCAAAATGTAGAGAACAGTTCTAACAGTGGTTAACGAAAGTTCTGCTCTAATATAAAAACACTTGTGTTTTTTCATTAATAAACTTGCTTCTTGGTAATAAATCTTACCCGAAGCCCAAAAACAAGTGTCGATAGAAACAGCTCTTTGGCAGAGAATATTTGGCAAGTTTTGCACGTGAGCAACCCACATATTCAGCTTTACTGCTTGTCCCGGAAATGCATGACCATTACGAATGTGACACTTATTTAAAAGAGAAATTAATAGGCTTTAAAATGGCATACTATTTATTGCCAAGAAGCATTGTTACAACAAAGCAATAATCTACCAAACACAAATTCACTTATTTTTCGATCTATGAAGTGAAGGCATATTATATGTGTACTTCCTGCAGGCTATGACAGAGTTGGACCTCAACATCAGGACGTATGCAGGTAAATAAACATTTTTACTTCATGCACACACTCTTTAATGACTTATTTCTCTTTATCACCTTTTTTAATCAGATAAAAAGCCATTAAAATCAAGCTTTCTTCTCCAAGGGTGACCTGGTCAAGAGGTCAGCAGCGCATGTTTTAAAAGAATAATGAAATTATATATTTATAAAACATATATTCGATCAAAGGTCTTACTGAGACTGTCTTTTAAGAATGAACTGAAGGATCTAAAAGAGGTGGATGGGGCACTCATGTTCAGCACATCACTATAGTCCAGTAAGGTGATAAAAGTTGCAGCTACTAAGGTGTCCCTTACTTTAAATGGAAAACAGGATTGATTTCTAAAAACTTCTCTTCAGCTTGTAGCCACATTTGACAAATTGGTACATGTTAATATTTGAGTTGCTGATTTTCTTTGTTTTTTTTCCAGTGTGGGTTTCAGAAATAATGCTGCAACAGACTCAAGTTGCCACAGTAACAGACTACTACAACAGATGGATGAAGGTTGGCATTTTATACAGGTTTTGTCTTGAAATTACAAGAAATGAGTGTACAAAACTGTGATCTGTAATGTATTTTGCTTCAGAGGTGGCCCACAGTCCAAAATCTTGCAGCTGCCACTTTAGAGGTAATACATTTTTTTAAATCCATGTAGACTATGACTTTTGGGTTACACTCATTTTGTCTGTGTACAGGAAGTTAACCAGATGTGGGCGGGCCTTGGCTACTACTCCCGTGGAAAAAGGTTGCATGATGGAGCTCAGAAGGTGGTCACTGTTTTCCTGCATCATTTGTGTCATTTAAAGCAGGGTTTTAGTCAAACAAACTTTTCATTGTATCCACATTTTTCATATCGCTTTGCTAGAGGGCAGATCTTTAAGTGTAATAGTGACTGTTTTGCTTCAGGTGGTGTCAGAGCTGAAGGGCCAGATGCCACAGACTGTTGAAGACTTGCTGAAACAGCTGCCTGGTGTTGGACGCTACACCGCTGCAGCTGTTGGCTCTATCGCACTTGGACAGGTTGGTGAAGAGAAGCAGTTGTGTGTTGGAGCTGCTGCGTGTGTTGCTTTGGAGCAGAGGAAACCAACGTCACGTTAGCTAGTTACAATTGTGTAATCGATATTGGCTTACTTTTGCTTATAAATCCCAGCTAAAATGCAATTTTAAGAACATTTTCAAAAAGAACCAGTATTTCAGGAAGCAGCCTGCAAAAGGCTGCAAGAAATTCACAGGAAAGTATTTCCTTTTTCATGTCCATGGACTCCAGGGTTTTGGCTGATGCGGAACCAGAAAGGATTCTCAAAGTTTTTAATCTTTGTCTTCATTGTATTCATCATTTAAAAGGTTTTGCATATCGGTGCCTCAACTGTAAAATCTATTTAAGCGCTCCCAATTATACAGATCCAGCTGTACTTTATAGCTTCTTAATTTGTGCGTTGGTCTGGACCCCGTTGCCTAGGTTACCGGAGCTGTAGATGGCAACGTAATCCGTGTTCTGTGTCGTCTGAGGGCCATTGGAGCCGACAGTACGAGTCCAGCTGTAACAGAGGCTCTTTGGTGAGAGAAAAGCTCCAACAGATTCTTTAAATAACAGTACTTTAAGTTAAAGGGGTAATGCTACAATCTGAGTTTTATTGACTTTTCATTTTGTCAGGAATCTCGCCAATTTGCTGGTGGATCCAAAGAGACCTGGAGACTTCAACCAGGCTATGATGGAGCTAGGGGCGCGAGTCTGCACCCCCAAGGGACCGCTGTGCTTCCAGTGTCCCGTCCGGCTGCACTGTCGCTCGTACCACAAGGCGAGCATGATCTCCAAAATAAACGGACACATTTACAAGACTGGATTTCACTGTTTGAGTTTATGCATTTACGTTGAGTATGTGTTCAGGTCTATGCCAAACAGGAAAAGAATTCTAAGAGGCTTTTGGGAAAGATGGAGAGAACAACTGTAGACCTTCCTGACATAGAAGACTGCGGTAAGCCGCCGCCTCCTCTAGTTGATCGTTTATGGAGATTAATTTATTCCTAATTTCTCTGTCTGGTGTTTCAGTGAACAGTGAAGCCTGTTTGTTGTGTCCCTCCGAGCCATGGGACGATGAGCTGGGCGTCCAGAATTTTCCCAGAAAGCCAGCCAAGAAGGCTCCTCGAGTGGAGCGAACTCTGACCTGCGTGGTGACCAGGCCTGGAGAGGAGGGGGGCGAAGAGTTCCTGCTCACACAGAGACCGAACAAAGGTCTGTGATCTGCAGCGTTAGAAACAACAATTCATCCCTACGACACAATATTTCAGTTATATATGAGAAAATATTGAAACCTATTGTGGTAGTACATTAGAAAATCCAAACCCTAACCCTCCTGGGTATAATTCAGTAAGGTGAGGATAAAAGCGCTCGTTATTTGGGATCTTGATCGATGTGTTTTCAGGTTTGCTGGCAGGTTTATGGGAGTTTCCGAGCCTTCTGCTGCAGGAGGGAAACTCTGAGGCGAAGCAGAAAATGATGCTTTGTGATGAACTCAACACAGTACTGAGAACCCGTTTAACTGAGCGCCTCCTCCAGTATGTTGGAGAGGTAAGTTCAGCAGCGATCCGCCTGACCCACCAATAAAAAGATGTGACCTTTTCTGTGCTGACCTGATCGTCTGTTTGTTTTTCTTTGTCTTTTTCAGGTCGTTCACATTTTTTCCCACATTCACCAGACGTATGTGGTTTACAGTTTGTGCCTGGCGGAAAGCGACGCACAAACACGGACTGAAAAAACCCGGTGGCTCTGCAGGTCTGCTCTGCAGGAAGCTGCCGTGTCCACGGGACTGAAAAAGGTCCGTGCCTTTTTGATTTTCCTCTGAGTCTGTGTGATCATGACTTCTGGGTGAGGTCTGTCCCGTTTTCTAAATCAACTTTTGTGTTTGTAAGGTGGTATATGTCCTCCAGGGTCACAATCCTGAACACTTTACTTGTTTCATTGCTCCAGCACACCTGGTGTAACTGAATGGGTGATGCAGGCTGCTGTAGAACTTGAAAAGGTCATTGAATCAGGTGTGCTGAAGTACGTAAGACGTACGTGATGATGTCACCGGCGTTCAAAATTGGACTCTTTGAAGGGAAGAGATGGTCAAGATCCGGTGCCATTAATCCCAACTCAATAAATGAGGGGTTAACTTGAAAACCTGGAGAAGAGCAGTGAAACGGCTGAAACCAGCAGGATAGTGGCCCTCCAGGACCAGGTTTGAGGACCACAGATTTAGAGTGTGCGGTTCTTGGAAGTAACATTTGAAAATAAGAGACCTTCTGATTGTTGGGTTTAATGTCAAACTTGAAACAACATGACAACAACATCTTCTCTGTTTTTGCAGATTTTGAAGCTTTTTGATTCTGTGGACAATTTTAATGAAAAAGTCACAAAGGTAAACTTTTTATTTTAAATAGTAAATATTTTTGTACAAGTAGCCAAGTTCCTACACTGTGTGGAATGTCATGAATGTTTATAGTCTCTTGAGATTCAGGTGTCTGCAGATTATTGCTCTGAGGTCAGAGGGATATTGTTTAAGACGAGTCGAGAAGTAAAAATCAAGCAAATCTAGATCATTTTAAACAGTTTAGATGGAGAGAACGACAAAATCCAAAAAGTTGTGTGTAGCTGGGTTTGTCACAAAGAACGCATCAATGCTGTAAGAATGTTTTTTTTTTTAAATAATGGTGAATTTACCAATACATAGTTACATGTTTGTTTAGTTTTTTTAACATTACATACAGTCTGTTAATACTTGTTGCCATATATTCTTTCATCCTCACTTGCTGTATGATGTTTTTTTAATCCACCCAGGATGGAAAAAGGCAGAAGCATGCAGGCGTAAAGAATGACAAGAAACTACAGGTGTTGAAAAAGGCCAGAGCGGCTGCAGCTGGTGGAGGCCGACAGCTCTGCCTTACTTCCTTCTTCAAGACTGGAAAAGAAGAAAATAGTTTTTAAAGTCCTGCATGGTGACTATAATGTTTCCATTCCTGTTGTACTGTTTTCTTTTCTGTTTTTAAATGATTTAATGTAAGGCAATGTACTTTTAGAAATTTGCATTATGGATTTTTTGCTATTGTAAAGTTTTATATTGAACCAAATATGTAAGAAAAATGTCTGGTTTTTGCTGTAATAAAATGGGAAAAGGCGTCTTTGGTTCATTTACAATAAATATGCCAAGTCAAATATTTAGCCTATTTGTACGTTACACCCCTTTCTTGTGGATAACTGCGCCCCCTAGTGTACCGGAATTGTTAGTACAGCCACTGAAAACAAAATCGAAGAAAAACACAGGAAGTGACGTCGTCAACGTTTTCTGTACTTTTCTCGTAACAATCCTTAACAAGCGTAGAGAATATACCTTTGATTTATATTGAGTCCCATGTTTAGGTAAAGTCTGCAGCATATTAGACTTCCGGTTTCCGCTTCCATATTTGGTCATGCTCCAAAACTGTACTTTGTCACAGATTATCTGACAGCTGCGGGCTGTGTCCAAAGGTTTTCCCCAGCCTGGCACTGAAACGTGTTGCCTGAACCCAGGGTGAGAAAAGTGCTTGTGATCAGATTTGACTTTTTAAAAAGTTAAAGATGTGTTTTTTTCCTGATGAATGAATTTTGCTCGTGTTTTCAGATGGCTTCAGTGTGGCAACATATCCTGTCTGTGCACCAAAGGATCGTGGAGAATGGAGGTACGATTTTCATCTTGTACTGCAAAACTTTATAAAATACAAGCGATGCATTAAATACCAGTAATATATTGCTTCCAACTAGTTGTTTTTGGGGTTTTTTTGCAGTCCAGTTCATGTCCCAGACCATGACAGCATGTTGTGCACTGCATGCTCAATATTATGGGGAGCAAGTTTTAAAAAAAATGTTTAAAAATGTCACTAATACATTTTTAATATTTAGCTCCCTTTCTGAGTGTAAAATTATAATCCATTCAAATTGTATTGTTACTTAGCTTAACTTAAATGTTGTTCATTTTTACTAAATGTTAAATGTGCATAAATGTTATATCCTAAATTTAAATGCGTCAATGTAAAAGTTAAATATTGCAGCTAAAATGATAAATGACAAGATCTGTGGACACGTTAGAAGTTTAGGACAGCAGAAGTTTGAGAAAAGCTTTGTCTTTATGCCCGATACTTATTGACAGTTACTTGATTCTTCTCTTTTCTTTTAACGGCAGATTCACTCTGAGATTTCCTCCTAAATGTCTTCTCCTTGAAGACATCAGACGCTCGTCTGATTCCTCCGTCTTTGTTTACCTACAGACTGCAGCCAGTCTAATCACATGATCACGAATGCACGAGCGCTTTGTTTACATTGAGTGCATACCTGCATTTCAGAATTTATGTCTGGAGAACTACTGACTTTTCTGTGATCCAGTTCAGAATCATTGTTTTTATGTTGTATTTTATAGTTTGCAATGAGGAACGTTTTGTCTGAGGTATTTTTCATGAATAGTTTGAAAATTAGAATACTACATAACCAGCTTTTGGTATTTAAATCCGTTTTATTTTCCCGTGCTGCCTTTGTGTTCACTGCCTGACCCGTTCCCTCTCATCCCTCAGACAAGAGGACAGACCCCTGGCTGCTGGTCTACTCCCCCGTCCCGGTGTCCCTCATCTTCCTGGTCTACCTCGGTGGGATCTGGGCCGGGCCCCGTGTGATGAAACACAGAGAACCAGTTGACCTCAAAGTGGTTCTCATTTTTTACAATTTCTCCATGGTTCTCCTCTCTGCGTATATGTTCCATGAGGTACGTTTACTTTAAGCAGAGATAAAAAGAACTCGTGAAGCATTTTCTGACGCCTTGTTATAGCTCTTTTTGTCTTTTAGAAGTTCCTAATATTCAAGATTTAAGCAGAGCTACAGTAAAAAAACAAACAAACAAGTATATCTTACCTTTTTGTAGATCATATATAGATTTTTTTATCAAGCAATACGTGATATAATGAAATATAAATGAACTATTTGTAATTTAGGCATTTTATTTAGTTTTGTTTTATTTTTGCATTGAGCATCTTTATCATTTAATCAGTTATTTCACTCACTTAGATTTTAAAAAAGGGAAAAATTTTGTCACGTAGATTTTCTGATCGCACATCATTGCCAAATTGTTTTCAGTTCCTGGTGACATCGTGGCTCTCAGACTACAGCCTTCTCTGTCAGCCTGTCGATTACAGCACCAGTCCTCTGGCAATGAGGGTAAGAACGAGGTCCGTGATATTTTTACAAGCTTCATGAAACATATCTGACCACACACTCATGGTTTCCTCGGAGCAGATGGCCAGAGTCTGCTGGTGGTTTTTCTTCTCAAAGGTCATCGAGCTGAGCGACACGGTTTGTTCGTTACTCTCATCGATCATCAGCGTTCCCTTTTGGGGTCAAAAAATTGCAAAGTGTTACAAACTCTTCTCTTCTCGAGCAGCTGTTCTTCATCTTAAGGAAGAAGAACGGTCAGCTGACATTTCTTCACGTTTACCATCACGGTACCATGATCTTCAACTGGTGGGCGGGAGTTAAATACGTGGCCGGAGGACAGTGTAAGTTTACTGTAATTATGCAGATTAACAATCCCAATTAAATCTTAAGGGTCGGCAGCCCTACCCTAACCTGCCTTTATAACGTGTGAAATTTCAGGTTTTGATGAATCACACTGCAGTGCTAAATGATTACATCTGCATTTACTCCTCCCAGCATTCTGCAGCTTCTGATAATCATCATATATTCTGCATATTCATGAAGCTAAATGAATCGTCTGTTTTGCTCATTCGACAGATGTCATCCTCGCCGCGCACCGTCATTAAATCAGCTTCTAAGACTATTTCAAGATTTTGTAGTACATAATACAACAAAAATGTAAATTTATTTATTGATTTGTATATCATTTCACATATGAGTAGATTATAGATGATGTCTATGGCCGGAGAGGGGAAAAAGAAAAAGGGTTTTATTTCCTGAGGTTTTTTTTTTTACTCTGGAAAAAAAAACTTATTTCTTTTAGGTTAAAATAGAATACTAAGAAAAAAAGCCCATTGCAAACTATTACTTTAATCTCAGAAAAATAAGAGAAAAGTCAAAATTCTTTCAAGATTACAGTTAGTTGTTTTGTGGCACTTTTTGCTTTTGTTTTATGCATCTTAATTTCACTTTTATGTGTTGTGCGACATGTATTAAGTGGAAATGTTGACCAGTTTTGTGGTTAATTACTTTTTTTCGTCCTGCAGCGTTCTTCATCGGCCTAATAAACACCTTGGTTCACATCATCATGTACTCTTACTACGGTCTGGCAGCATTCGGCCCTCACATGCAGAAGTACCTGTGGTGGAAACGATACCTGACGTCCCTGCAGCTGGTGAGAAAACATACGGGATTGATGTTGAGGAACAAAATGCTTAATCTGATCTGGCTGTCTTGCTTTTGCAGCTGCAGTTTTTCCTCTTCCTCCTGCACACGGGCTACAACCTGTTCACAGACTGCGACTTCCCTGATTCCATGAACGCTGTGGTGTTTGGTTACTGCATCACCCTCGTCATCCTCTTCGCCAACTTCTACTATCAGAGCTTCCTTAGCAGGAAGAAGCAGAAATGAGGCTCTAACGGATCCAGCGGTTGTCTTTGGTTTGTCCACCAGAGGGCGCCACATTCACACAGTCTGCATGTTCCTCAGCAAAAAAAAAGGCACCAAGTCAGTTCTTCAATTATTTATTTCATGATCTGGGAAATGACAAACATTCAAACGATTGCTGTAAACAAACTGTACATTTATACAAATATTAGATTATTATTAATAATAGAAGGTAGGTTTCTCTGCGTTTTTGCAGGACAAGAGAGCCAAAACCAAGATAAATTTAAAAAAAAAAATTTTTTTACACTGCTACATCACAGCAAAACGATATATTCTCTTCTACACTTCAGTCTAAAACAAATTAAAAGATGTAGATTAGAGATTTTTAAAAAAGAGGGCTTTGTAGTGTGAGATTCAAATATCAAACAATGAAATTTGATTGTACTGTGTTTTATTACCAACTAGGTTTTATTTTTTTAAATGAGAAATTGGCCAAGTAAGTTTATTATAAAAATGTCAGCAAATACTGGAGTTAATGTAATTAAATGCCTGCCTGTCTAAATATGTTTTTTGTTGAGCTGAAGTTCAGATGGTGAAACGTTTAACGTAAAGTAACAAAAAATCAGAACAGCTGCCCTTAAATAGATTTTCTTTAACTCTTTGATTTTTGAAGATTGATTCTTTGTAGGCAAATACAACTAGTCTGACTCATGACTGTCATTTTAAAAAAAAATTTTTAACTGAATGTAATTTTTTACTTTCTGTCCAACTTAACATTCATTTAGCTGTAATAAACACACCTCAAGCTTTTTGTTTGTTTGATTTAGCTGCAGGTGCTCAGGTCAGAGGAACCTGTTCGGTGTGAGCTGGATTTGATTTTGGGATGAGGAGATGCATGTAGAGACAGGTGTGTCCTCTCCTCCAGCATGGCTTCATGTTTCTGTGTAGACCGAGGACATGTGGCTCAAGCTGCCCACCTGGAAGAAGATGCTGTCCTCTGAGCTCAGGGAGAACTGGCACCCGGCACCTCCCTGCACCTCCTGGGTCAAACTAAAACCTGCCATAATAGGGAGCAGTTTTTTTCTTCGTTACGGGGTTGGATTTGAATGATTCAGAGTGACCGTCGAGGTCTTCTCACCTGCAGAGCCGGTGCTGCCGGGCGGCATGTGGAAGCCGTTGTGCTGATGGGAGCTGTAAGCCCGAGAATCTCCCGGGGCGTGGACCGTCTGCTCCGTCCTGTAAGAGTCTCCAAAATGGAAGCAGCTCTGAAAACTGGCCTGGTATTCTAGGGAAGGAGGCAGAATGCAGAAGAAAAGAGAAAAAAAAATCAGAAGCCAGACTTGATCAGCTGCCATCAGCATCTATGAGTGATTGTTCTCAATCTCTGCACCGTCCAGCTTCAACTTTGTGTGAAGTTAGAATTATGACAAAGCTATATTTGAGCTCATGCTAACGCTGCCAGCCACAGACTGTGTTCCGTTTGCCCCCATAGTCCACGTTTGTACTTGGTCTCGACCACAGGAGTCTTGATAATGGCAACCAAGTCTTTCCTGAGCCACTTTTACGCAACTCCCTGACCACAGCGGTGGTTGGAGAGACGATCTTTACAGGGAAAGCAGTGTTTAGTACATTAGGGGAGGAGTGACAGCTGAGGCTGAATTCATGAGCCTGCAGTTTGTTGCACAGGCGTCTTCAGACCAACGGCACGTGTGCAGAACCGAGTTCTGTTCAAGAGGAAGAGAAGTGAATGTATCAGACGTGCTTCTAATCACCTGCCCCAGGAAACGGCTCAGGATGTTACACCATGTTCCAAATTCTGTTTTTAAGTGTCATAAAGATAAAAGTGTTTTGTTTTTCAGCTGAACTCACTTGGAGTCACGTGTCAGGCTCTAGGAGGCTATTCTGACGTCCTGCAAAGAAATTCAAGGAGAAACTTTCCAAAAACTCACCAGTTCAATGGCTCTTATGTTCAAATGGAGCTTGACCTGTTCAGATGTTTTTGATTGAAATAGCTTCTGATTTCGGTAAATATGACCTCCTGCTGCTGCAAATTTTACAAATGAACATTTTCAGTTCTTTACAAGCTATAAAATGTTTTGAAACTCTGTTGTAATAATTTGGAACTGTGCATTTGAAGTTCTTTTTTATATATATAAAAAAAACAATTGACTTTATTAAAATTATCCTGACTATGCTGCTGTTTAGGAACATCAGAGAAAAATAATTTGCATAATAATTTGGAACACAGGCCGAAACTGCAGATTTTCTGGACTGAGTTCCATCATTCCGCCATTTGTGTTTGGGTTAGCCTTACCATCGCTGGTTGACTGATGATGATGATAATGATGATAGTGAGGGTAGGGCTTGTGATGAGGATGAACATGTTGTTTCTCCAGCAGTGAGGGGGGAGGAGGAGGAGGAGTCCCCGATGTCTTCATGCCAGGAGACAAGAGGCTGCCCGAAGCTCTGCAGGATAACAAAGAATATTTATTTACAGTCGTTTCATTCCTGAAAGTCTTAAAAAAAAAACATCTCCAATAAAATGCCTCGTCATGCTTTGTGACGTCTCAGTCGAAGCAGGAGCCGCATGTGGAAGAACGGTCCTCGTGCTGACTTTAAGTCAACAAACTGCAGCGTGTGCATTAAAGCCAACACACAGACGGAGAGAAAAACGCAGTGATGGGAAGTTTTGTGGCCAAAATCAGCACAACACGGTTTACATACAATATTTTAATGTTGCACAGAAGTTATATTTTAATGGAAAGTGTTCATCTGTCAATCAAATTTGTAAACTATAAGTGTCAGGTTCAGACTGAGCAACTTTAAAAACTGTTTTTTAGTTGCATCCAGAAGTTTTCTTTAGATGCCACAAGTGTGACGGTAACAAAAAATCCTTCAATTGGACATCCTTTAAAGAAAACTCTTTTTTTAGATGTACTTTTATGTATTTAAATACTTCCTCACAGTTTATTCATGTTGATTACAGAAAACTGCACTGCTGTTGTAACACATCAGTTTTCCCATAAAATTGTCTTCCTTCCTACTTGTTTTGAAATTGCCTTAACTATTTAATTGAACCCAGACAGAGGGATTTTTGTGGTGCCAACTGGTTTGGCAAATCATGAAAATGTGAATTATAAAACTGACTAGCTTTGAAGAATGTTTGGTATTTAAAGTTTTCTATATTGTGAAATCATCTTGGTATGCGAGTACAGAAAAGAAGAACAATAAGAACAATCTGCTTTACGTCCACTGCATAAAAACAGAGTACGCCATTCGTGTGGCACCTCCAGCTACTCCAGCCCAGAAAAGATTGCTGTTAGCAATCTTTGCTAATCCATGTGTTGGCATGGACCCAGAACGTAACCATGTGTTCCTGCAGAGAGCAGCGTTCCCCTCAGGAGCTGCTGTCAGCACAAACTCAGGAAACAGTTATATTGTTCATATTTTTACAAGCTGCATATATGTGCAGCTAAAGTGAATCAAAAGCTAATCACTGCCAGCTGCTCCTGGCTAGTTTCACTGGCCTGCTAGTTTCTCAAGCTCAAGGTTAATATTTCAAATGCCACGTTAATCTACCCTCAGATTCCTCCTCGCAGACCATCCACAGCTTCGTTTTCTTCAGTTCCTACTCTTGTTCCATCATCGTATGACACAAATGTTTGACAAATTGACCCAATGTTTCCTAAAAATTGAGAAAACAGGAAAAGATTTTCTCGTTTATAGACGTTTCTTCTTTATAACAGCAAAAGGTCAAGAGCAGAAAATTATGATGTGCTCCAAATCTGCTCCGGGTGAGAGTTTTATTGCAAAGATTAGGATTAGGAGCAGTTCAAGGAGCTACAGTACATTGCTTGCGTTACTGCAATTTTGATTCATTATTAACAACTTTCTTTGTTATCCAACATCAAGAAGATCAGAAAGCTTATCTGAAGCAAAGTTCTGGGGAAAAAAAACAACTTGTAACTTTTTGGGTGAGAACACGGTCACCGCTCGCTTCCATATTTTCCTCAGAAACATCCCAAAAACTGTCTGAATAAAAAGCAGCTAAAGTCTGTGAACAGAGGCATGAGGATGAGGTAGACGTGGAGATTCATGAATAGTTCTGATCTGCTCCTCGTTCATCTTCCTTCACCTGCAGAGAACCGTCCCACTTGGGACTGGAGATAAGACCCCTGTCCTCTAAAAACCCTGCAATCTCCACAACCGCCCTCTGACTCATCTCTCTTCCCCCCATCCTTTGTAGCCAACCTTTAAGCCCCCCCTGATGGATGACAGAGGCTTCCTTGGCGCAGATTGGTGGGAACACTTCTGTTTCTGGTTAGCAAATTAAAATGGTGTTTGAGGGACTGACAACAGCATCACGGCTAACGTTGGGCTAAAGCTAAGCCAAGCCCCTGGGTAACTAAAGAGCACAGCCAGGGTTCAGGGATATTTTTCTCTCAGTCCTACAAAGATAACTCCATGTTTAATCCACGCCCTGCATAAAGGAATTGTCTGTAACTGATGGCAACAAAACGAGCGGTCTGACCACACGCGACAGCCTCAAAAATGTTTCTTTTGGTTTGTAAAACCGCAGCTTTTTTTCCCCACCATGATAATGACCTGAAGACAGAACTGTGAAGGACTCCATTCAAAACAGGAACTCTTAATGTAGTCCCGTTCTGCCACTCTTAATTTAATTAGCCTGCTGAGGTATCAGAACGCCTCAGACTAATATTTGTAGAGCGGCTCAAATATCAACACACAGGTATAAGAAGTAGCCTTCCAGTTGTGTAAGCACAGAGCTGAAGCTGTGAATGACAACATTTACCACCCGTCTCTCCCAGCTGAACAGAGGCCCTCCACACACACACACACACACTTGTGTCACAACGATTACCAAATCCATTTCAACTGTCATATCTTCATATTAGCCTTGTATTTGCAACATAAAAAAAGAGGATAAACGGCCTGACTGAGCCAGAGTAAACACATTTAGCCATGAGGTCAGAGGCTGCCACACAAGAGGCAGGTCAAGTTTGATCATTTTGTCAAAATGTTTAACGTCCTGCTAAACCGTTTGGGAGGAAAAACACTCCTATTGGTTTTGGCAGCAGTCCAGGCACTCAGAGCTTTAAAACATGTAAATCAAACGTTCCATTTTCTGAGCAAATGAAAGTAGACATTCTTAATGTTCAGCTGGTTGCAGGTTGTTGCCACGGCTTGCGTTTGGAGCGATTATGCGATAAGAGTGCGTTCATTCTGGGTCGAGCATCTTGATTTGACAGAATCTGTAAATTAGGAAATTGCTGCAATTTCAAGGAAGTAGGAAGCATTACCAGTCTTTATTGACCCAAAAAACCTTAAATAAGAAGTTTTAAACGCATCAACAAGCGTGATTAAAGATAAAGGACTCGTGAGGCTTAGCACTGAAACAGTGTTTGTTTTTGCAATCCTAGAAGAAAGACCTTTGCACGGCACAAAATACCTAAAAGTTACCATTTTAATGGCTAAAAATTGATTTTGTTCATATTTTAACAGAGAAACTAGATGCATGCCTTAGAATTACTTTGTCTCAGTCGCAGGGATTATATTCAAATATTGACTTTTAATTGTCAAAAATACAAGATTTTGCACGCCAGAAATTTATTTTGACATATTGTAACAATGAAATAAGATTTCTGACAAAGAATCACAGATTTCCTGGAAAACAAATATCAAACTCAAAAGAGGCTGCAAAGGTTTGATTTTTGATGTGAGGATAAAATCAGAAATACCAAAAACAAGAACGTATTGTATTTTTTTGAATCCTACACGAATAGCGTGTATAACGAAATAAGTTATTTATTTTCTACTTTCTTTATTATTTTTTTCTTTTTCAGGAAACATTTTTTCATTTTTTGTTTCTAACAGAAAAAAAAACGAAGTGCCTGAATGTATGCTGACCATGTTCCTCATCAAGAACCCAAATCAACAGTCTCAAATCCAACATGTCACCCCTTCCTGTGTAACTTCGTATCCCGTTACCCGGCTCCTTTTCACTTTCCATGCCTGTCTTCTTCCTGGTAATTGTGCATGCTGTTGAGAAAAAAAACACACACACACACAAACCACAACGTAATTCTGACAGCATTCTCCTCCCGCCTTCAAGGCTTGAAACAACACACCACCTTCCAGATGCTGGCAGGCCGCCCCGACGTCTCTGAGCGGCCCTAAAACGGTTACGCCACGCCGGCCCATCGTGATGTTTGTACTGGATGTCAAACAGTCCACCCGAACCTCACAATCACAAGCAATCGTGTGTGTTTCCTGGACTACCATAGGTAAACTCTCTTACCCACACACAGCTCTTAATGCAAATAATCTATCAAACCTCATAGTTTATAATCTTATTAGAGGTTATGTACACACAGACACACAAAGCGCGCACGGCAGAGTTAAAAGAATACATGATTGTGTGTGACACAATCACTTTTGGAGCACACGGTTTATGACGCTTGATCCCATCCGCTCTCTCCCCAGTGTTATTAAACTATAAAAGACTGTTGTTGCTCTCTCCCTCCCTGGTTTTGGCTCCGTTGATCCATACGGTTCCGCTCTCCTGATGACACCCCGACTCTGTCGTGCCTGCTCTCTGGAGAAATCACTGGCGCTAATAGGAAACACGTGCGCCACACAGACTCACGCACAAGCAAAATAGAAACATGGGAGGAACTGCTAACGTGTCCTGTTGGTCAAACAGCTGCAGGTTTTCTATGTTTTCTAGTGAAGAACTTATGATTGACTTCTGGGCAATTATGCCTATGTTTGTTAGCAAAATATCTCACGAACCACTGGTCAAATTTTATGAAGTTTTTAGATGGAAATCATTGGATGTGGATCTAAAACTGCACGTTATGATGGTTGAATGAATCTGTCACGGTTATGTGCCACACTTTTCAGCAGACGGAGTCCTCTGTGCGCAACGTCTGCGCTCTTTACAAGAATCTGTTTGTGGTCAACAGTTGGCTTCTGAAAGTGGAGCAGTTGAAGCAAGATGCCACCAATGTTGTCCGAGCGCTTTTCAGCACAAACGTCTGACCAACCACACAATAAAGCAACCTGACACTATTTTTGTCTCGCAGCTACCGCATCAATGAGAACTGATTTCACAGTTTCAGACGACTCAGGCAGAGGGGTTTAAATGACCTTAGCAAACACTAAGTGTCTACACCTCAAACAATTGAGCAAATACTGAGCTAACATTTAGTGTGGTTGTAGCTGAGAGTCATCTGCAACACATACGCTGAGAGCTTATATGGCATTTTCAAGGTTTGCCCAAAACAACAATTACATCATTTCTTATTGTACAATAATCTGAGTGATCAAAAATACACGATACACTGCTTGTTTTTCATCTGTCATACGATGAGGTATAATAAAACACGAATCTGAACAATATGTACTATTTGGCAACATTTTCTAGATTTATTAGGAATCTGTTGAGAATAAAATGAATGATGCTATCACAGCGCTTTGTCAGTTTACTCTTATTAAAAGTATGAATCACGCTCGGGCGGCCATGTGTCATGTTGATGGTGTGGTGACCAGCACTGACCCTCTCCCCATGAGGGACGTCTTCGAGGTTTAATAGAAGGTTTTATTTTCAGTTTTTAAAGCTAAACAGAGCCGGACAATTAGGTCTACTCTAATATGATCTAAGAAGGTTTGGCCAGGAATCGGTAAGATGAAAAGGTGAAAAATCAGTGTATGAAAAGTGTAATCAGAGGTTAGTATTAACAGATGAGGAAAGCTTGTTCTTTACAAAGCATTTGTGTATTTTTGATTTCTTGAGAGTTTTGGCTAAATTAGAAAGGAGCCAAAGGGTCTGAAGGACCAGTTGGTTCCAGAACCTAGTATGTGTTGCAGGAAAGACAAACAAGGAAGCCAAAGTGACTTTTTTTGTGTGTTTGATCTTTTCCTTAAAGAACTGATGTGATGTTAAAATCAGTCAGGTCTGGTCATGTGATCGGATTGTGATAAACTTTAATTAGGACAGGCTCTTTTATCAGATTTTTCCCACCCTGCTGACTCATTTCTAACGTCCCCACCCTTCTCAGTGAGCCGGACCGTCAGGAGGGAAAGAGCCCGACACGTTTTACTTCACTCACCCGTTTGTTACGCCATCCATGGCAGCCAGCGGGGACAGGTGACGAGGGCTGCCCAGGTCTCGATCTAGTCGATGCTGTCGGGCAGGCGGGTCGGTGGCAGAGGCAGGGTTGGGAGTGGGGGGCAGGAGCTCCACCGAAGCGCCATGGTGGGGGGTGCTGGAGCCAGCATACAGGCCTGAAACACAAACAAAGCTAATTCTGTAAATGTGACGTTCGTAAATGTCCAAAAAGAATTTTAAGTTTCAACTTGTCAAACCAGTTTCCCCACTTGGCCTCACTCCATTTTAAATGAGCTGGAGCCCAGAAAAGATTCCTCGTGTTTCTAGATTGTGTTCTTTGCGCGACAGAGATCAACCTGGATTTGTGGAGAAAACTGTTGAGAACGTTCTTGAACCATGACATGTTTTGTGTGTCACGATCAAATATCTTTCGATTTTTCTTTAGGAAGCGTTTAGTTAGAATCCCAAAGTGGCACGCTGAAATCTTCACGGTTACTTTGGCCAGCGGTTTGAAATGTTCATTTTAAAGGATAAAACTGAAATGTTGAAACCCACTAATAGTGACCATTTTGTTTTCTTGAGCCGTTTTTTTAAAACAATGAAATAAAAATCGCTTTTCATTTCTCACCACAGATAAGTGATCTTTGGAGATTTCTTTGTACATTTTTACTCTACAAATTTTGCCTCGATGCGTTTAACTTTTCAAAAATAACAGTTTCCAGTGGTTCCATTCCACAAACTGTTAAAAATGTTGCTCCGGAGGCTTGTTCATTTAAGAATCTCACACTGCTGACATCAAACCTTGTTAGACGAGACTCCGCTTGATC
>JAVKLF010000083.1:11039770-11057359 GCA_034783495.1 Millerichthys robustus | reverse complement strand
TAAGAGTGGTTTTGGTCCCGTTTATTACCCAGACACTCCCTCTAATGATCAGTCACTGTAGTGGATGTGATCTAAGAATGATCTCATTGCTTTGATAAACATTACGTGCCATTTAACACCACAACACACGCGGTATTATCCATCCATCTGGATTTCTCCTCCTGATCACTCTCTAGAGAGAGCGGGAGACAATTTGCAAACAGCCTCACCTTGGAATGTCTGATCGACCTGCGTCAAACTTCTGAGCTCTGCTCGAGTTTCAAAAACACATTGAAGTCTACAATCAACGCACACCAAAGCACATGTCACACATACTGCCTCGCCTCGTGATGAATTCTGGGCAAAATGTATGTTTTTTTATTTTTCCTGATGACATCAGAGGAGCCAGACTGCTCGCCTGGCTCGACTTCTCTCAGCCTTCACCTCTTCTCGCAAACATTCAAATTAAAGCCGGCACACTGACCACAGAAACACAGCGGTACGTAATTTAAACTCGACACCCCAAACGTAAACATGGCTCCCACTAAATAATCTACCCGTACTTCTTTGTAGTGTTTATTTTGTACGGTAGCAGCTCTGTTCTCACATATATTTGCCTCCAGCTCTGGGTCGGTGCCTCGGCTGGAAGAAAGGCTCCTGCTGTCCACGGGTCAATTTGAACCCAAGACTAAAATATTCCCCGTCGCTCAGAAACGTCCTTCTTACTTGCTTGGAAATGTGCAGACGGTTAATTAAGCTTTGGATTCAGTTATTTGAAATGACCTCTGCAACATCAGAAAAATAAATGAATAAAAACATCTGGCTAACTACCAACCAACCTGTTTGATGTGTGTGTGTGCAGAGTTGCTGCTGTGACCCAAATGTGTCTGAATTAAGTGAATGAGAAACAGTTTATCTTATAAAACACCACAAACCATGACTATAATTACGTGTCACATAATGCTCCTGATGCAGTACAGCTGACAGACAGAAAAACGCAAAGACTTGAAATAAATAAATCAACAAGCAACTTTAAAAAAAAGGCAAGAAAAAGATTGAAGGATGTAGAACCTCCTGGTTTGTAGAAAAGTATTTTCCTTCTTATGAATATTTTGTTGTAGAGGGCTGCGGTGGATCTGAGGTCAGTGCCACTGTCTCATAGTCCTCAGGCTGTAGGTTTGATCCCATGTTGTGTCAGGAGAAGCATCTGGCCTAAAACAATCTCTGGTGACCCCTGCAGAAGGGATAACGCCCACCGTCTTTTATGCCAGAGTTTCAAACGGAAGTCATCTTATGCTGAGAAGTGACCAAATCACAGCCATTTTTGGTCAAACTTGTAAATAGCTTTATGTTCTATGGCCAGTAATTTAACGAATGACCTCTTCAAGGAGCAAAACCTCTGTAGAACTGGCCGACACATTTTTGCTCTGCCTTCACCTGATAACATGTTGGACTGTGGGGAAATAAAAAAGAATGTAGGAGTTTGTATCAAAGTTGGTCCAATAATGATCTAAGCCAAACTTTGAATATGAAATCTCTTATTATATTCAAAGCCTTTTCTTGCTACAAGTAACAAGCAGTGTGTTGTTAAACTAATAATAGATCTTATTTGCAGCATAACAACTGTTTGATTAAATGTAAATGAACAAATAGCACAAAATCTTAAGATCATATGATACACACTGATACTGAAATCTGGTTTATTTTCCTATAACATGTTGAATAAAAAAGACTCACCCAGGTTTCATAGCTCTGGTGCATTAGTCAAGTCATATGGCTCAGCAGATACGGTAAACTAATTAAAGGTTTGGATTAAACACAATAATGACACAAGCTGTGAGCAATGCATGTCCAGCTGCAGCCTGAGTCCTCAGGTTTCTGACAGCAGAGAGTGATTAACTGCAGAGGAAACGAGGAAACTCAAAATACAGCCTTTCAGACAAATGCAATTAAAGTGAATCACATTTAGCCAATCCTGAATGCTTTAATACCTGCTGACCAGGCTTAAACCAAGGTAGCTGCAGCTTCACTTCAGTGAAAGAATGACTCCATTGGTTGGGCACAGATACACGTTTTCTTAAATTTATTTAAAAGACAGATGTTGCAGATTGAAGCTAAATAGTTAAAGTTGTCATACGTGCCATGGAGAAACGTTTTATAGGTTCCCAATAAAACACATCTACTGACAAAACTAACAAGCAGTTTCAAACAAGTCAATAACAACAATTTTAAGATCATTATGAGAACTATCTCCTACAGCCTAGATTATGATTGTTATATGTCCAAATATGCAAATTATGTGATGACAGATTAAGACAGCCAATAGCAGCTTTTCTTACTGAGGAGTTGGCAGCAGTGGTCAGCAGCCCTGGTTAGGATTTTTGAACTAGCAAAGCTAATGTTTTGCTTAGCTTTGCCCATATTTGAAGTTCTTTGTATACAAGCAACAATCCACTAAAGTTTTGGCTCAGCTCAGACATTAGTTCGTGAGTCCGATCAGAACTTAAGGATTCCGCTAAACTGAAGTTGCTCAAACAGTCATCTAAACCAGGTAAGTTATTAATTGTTCATAACCTTTCAACACTTTAAATGATCTGTACTATCACTTTAAAATGAACTTCACTCTGCACCTGCACACAGAGTCTGGCTCCAGTTTCAGGCAGCATTCAGAGGAAAAGTTTTTACCCCAGTTTTAATTAGCTAATGGAGTGTCCTGTTTTATCTTCTGCTCAGAGTCTTTAAAACGTGCAGCAATAAGGCTTCTGTCAGTGTCACCCCGGGAAATCTAAATCTACACGTTGGCTTGTTTTGCGTTGGTAGAATTTCAGTGGTTTCATGATTTCTGCTTAGATTTTTCCAGATGTTCACTTTTTATCGTTCATCTGTTTACAGAGATTTGACAAAGGCCTAAATAGTTACTCAACATCAGTGACGTGTGGTGAGGTCCACGGCTGGTGGGGATCTCTGCTCATCAAAAACAGATTCACAGAACCCTACAAAGCAGCTTATTTGGTTGGCAGGAGTTATGTTTCATTTCACGTATCAGTATTCTTCACACAAACAATCTGTAGCTCACTTTGATGCACATTAACTTAAGACAATGTTGGTATGGTCCTACCTTTATTTATAATTGAAGTTAATGCACCGGTTGCAATATCCCATCTGAGTCCAGACATTGTCACAAGTTGAAAAAAGTTTTTTTTTCTCAGGACATCCACACAGCCCCTCTTTTTGTTTGAGAAGAGGTTTTGTCTCAGCTGTGTGGGTCTTCTTTACATTATTACCTGCTGCTTCCATTGAAAGTCCAGTTTAGAAAATAGTTTGAGCTTATGCGAAGATGTAACTAAAAGAAGCCAAACACAGCAAAGAAAATGCCCGAAGTCACTCTCATCCATGAAAACACTCACACGGATCCTCTGTGCTTTAGAAACATATTTTGTGAACTTCGTGGCTCCTGGAGCATCTTTCAGTCACTTCAAATCCCCCAGGCTGGCCTCTGACAGAGCAGAGCAATATCAAAGCCCAGGACCATGACAGGGCTGCTCCTGCTGGATATATTTTTAATATTTATGCAGACACAAGGAAAAAAAAATGTAATAAACTAAAACAACATGTGAAACACAACAGGATATTGCAACGAGATTATGTTGTTTCCTTTACGTCCGTGTGTCCCTCAGCGCTGTTCTGACCCCGAACAACAACCCAGCTTTAATCGAGAGGGGGGGGACGGGGGGCTCCAAACAAAAGTTCCGAAAGTTAGATGCTTTTGGGACCCTTGACTTCTAATAAAAGTTAATTACATTTGTAGAAGGGACTTGTGCCTCCCCCCGGCTTCTTTTTTTTTTTTTTTTAAGAGAAATTTCCTAAAATATTGTCCAGGTACGGAGAGTGACAGGCCCACGCCGGGTTCAAAGTCCAACATGTATGTTGTGATAATGACTTTTTTGTGCCAAGACGCTGCGTGAAGCAAATGCAGCACAGCTGTATGAAAAAAGTAAAAAGAAAACATGTAGTGTTTGCAGCGAGGGCAGCGGAGAGATGTGTTATGGTTGGATGTCAGCAGAGCTCGGCTTCAAGAGTGCCCGCTGGAAGCTGCTGCTGGAACGATAATAAAAGGGATTAGTTTTGTTTTTCTGCAGAATTTGGTCCTAAAAACAGAATGTCTCATCTATTTCCTCTTTATGAAATAGCTTAAGTACTTGAAGGCTTTTGTTTGTTACACGAACCCAACAAAAACAAGCATCATCGAGAATCGCGACAATAATATATCAGATTAAAACACAAACTGAGATGTTGGGTTGTGTTGAGTACCTACTTATATACAGTAAGTAAAGTGTGTTTATTTTTCTCTGGGATTCCAAGTGTAACTTCTGAAGCCCCAGATCAACATCCACGATCCCTGCTGATTAGACGTGTTGATTCAAGCTTGAAAACATTTCACGTTCATGTTTAGGTTCCCTCGAAAAACCCAGGAGAGTTAGAATTTGCAGCACCGTACCAGAATCAATACATTGCATTGTGAAAGTACACAATGAAGCCATTTTTATTGCACTGCTTGGCGGCGATGTGTGTTTGGAATATGTGTGATCAGAAAGTGAAGGTGCGTTGCCTCTCGTCACAGACAGAGTCCAGTGGTTCAGTCACAATGAGCCCAATTGTTCTCAGATTCACATACGGTAAACACACCTTTAAAAAAATGGAGTCGCACGCTTTGGGAGTGTACACTATAAACAAACATGTCCAGCACTGATTTGCTGTTTGTCACCTAAACGTCAGCCCTTTGGCATGGTAAAGACACACCTGCTGAATTCTACAGAGCAACAAGTTGATTACAACTGGCCCTTTGAGGGCCGCCATGATGCTCATGTGGTTCTCGGTGAAAATTAGTTTGACACCCTTGTGTTAGATTGCTTTTTAACAACCTCAGTTGGGGAAAAAAAAACAAAATGGAACACCGCTGTGTTAAAACATCCAACTAAAAAATTAAAAAACAGCTTGTGGTTCACACTACTTAATAAACTTTTCACAACATATAATTAGACATATAGACATATAATTTTTATAACATAGCTGTTTACATTTAAGGGATATTTACAAGTGAAGGCAGCTGTAACCTAAAGAACGTTCAGCAAGAATATCAATACTTCTGGTGGAACATCAATATAATACAAAACTGAGAGCACCTGAAAAGTTTATAAAATATTAAATGTACTGCTGCGAAATTGTTCAAGATGGTAGAAATGTACTTTGATCTTAGTCCTGCTCAGCTATAAGTTCATCAAACCAGAATTCAACTGTTTCTTCAAACTGACCCTGTCAAAGAGCTATCTACAACAGGTTAGATAATTGTTCATAAACTTTCCACAGAACCTCACTTTAACAGGAGGATCAGAACAAAAATCAGACATAATACAACTTCTTACAAAATGACTCTCAACTTTAAACATATTTAGAAAAGCAGCATCTGGACTTCAGAACTAAACGGGTACAGAGGTGTCACAGATTCAGCTTTTCTCTCAGCATCGGGATTTATTTCTTAAGCTGAGCAGCACTGCTTCTGACAGGCTTTGGGTAAAACAAAGAATTGAGCAAGACTTCCAAATGTTCCTAACATCCCTCCTCATGTTTGGCTTGGATTTGAAGCCAGTTCACTTCAAACTTGCGGGACAGCTAAACCTTTAAAGCTCCTTTTTTAAAAGGATCAAGTGTAGGCATTGTTTGGTTATGTTAACCATATGTGTTGGCTTTTCATCATCTGAATCCCTTCTAAAAAAGAAACCGAGCGCTTGTAAAAATAAACATGGCTTCTCCCTACACAAATTGTGGACTAATAGTGTATTTGGATAAAGTCATTCTTGAGTTCGGAGAGCTTTTTTTCCACTTGTGAGTGGACGCGGGGGGAGTGACAGCTTGACAGTGATTAGTAATTTGACTCATGGAATTGGAGCCCTACCTGTAAAGAATAAAACCCACAAAACTATTTATACTGAGTGGAACATTGAGGAGAGGTTGTTTTTTTTTTAAAAAACATGTTTCACTTTAAAGTGTTTCACTATAAATACAAACATCACATTTTTCTCAAATGAATAAAATTCTGTTGAAACACTTAAGTGTCTTTTTGTCGTGTGCCTCTTACTGAGGAATGAGTTTGTAAGAAGTAGGGGTGTGGAGGGGGCTTGAGCACCCCTTAATGAAGGCATACACAGACACATAGACACATAAAGAATAAATGAAAAATAATAACAGACTTCAATAGTGCTGCATATGTTTAAATTCCAATAATATCGAAATATTAATGCGTTATATGAACCAGCAGTTGCTGTGTGCAAAATTTACATAAAATCTGAAAAAAAGTGGGCAGATTAGAACTAAATCCTGCAGTTTTAGTCCTAAATATACAATAGACCATATAGATTGCCAATGTGGATTTCATTGGATATATTCGTCATTATGATAGTTTTCATGTCGATGATTTGGGTCAAAGGGCTACACACGCTCACACCACCCAACAAAATGGCTCTGCTGAGCTTTTCTATAAATTACATTTGAAATTAACTAATTATTAAAACCTAAAACATAATACAGTAATTCTATTCATATTGTTTTCAATGAGCTTATTTTGAATTTACATTTTAAATGCCATCTTTAGCAGCTTTAGCAGCATTAGCAACGTTAGTGTTTGCTTTTGTCGAAGGATGATGACATCACAACTAAAGCCACGCACCAACAGCAAAGGCTGTGTTCCATTCTGAAATACTGAAATGCAAGCTTCAGCATTTAGCTGCAACATTTATATTTAACTTTTATATTTAGATTTACGCACTTACACTGTTCTTACATTTTCAAATTGTGAGAAATGTTAGTGGAGCATTTTTAACTAGGATTTCACAGTCAGAAGGTGAGCGAAACAATAAAAAAGTGACATTTTTAACACTTGGTGCCCCATATTTATACTGTATGGATTTTATTGTAGGTTATGGAAATTTTGTAGGTTTATGCCAACTCACCATACACTTATTAGGTTTCTCTCCAGAATGAACTCTCATGTGAATGAGCAGCTTGTAGCGGGCGTTGAAAGGCTTGTAGCGGCGAATACAGCCAGCCCAGAAACACGTAAAGTCCTCGCCTTTGCGTTGGTCGATGTGAACCTTCTCAATGTGCCTCACAAGCTCCTCCTGCTGCTCGTAGGCAGCGCTGCAGTCGATCCAGCGACACATCTGCTTATCTGCCAGCGTTCTTCCTCCGACCTGGTCTCGCTCTGGAGCGGGATGCAGTGCGGGAAGGTCCCCGGAGGCCGGTTTGAGTCCCAGTGAGGAGGTTTGTGCCGTGTGCGGGTTCTGGTGCTGCAGCGACTCCACATAATTGGTGCCCTGGTATTGGTGTAAGTGGTAAGGAGGAGGCATGCCAGCTCGGGGAGGGTGGGAAGCGTGATGATGGTGCCCAATCCGGCCACCCAGGTGATGGTGATGATGATAGTGGTGGTGAAAGAGTTCGTCTTCACTTAGGGAGAAGTCATCGAGGGGTTCCTGCTTGAGGGCAGCCCCGGATATTTGGCCCTCATCCAGGAAACACTCAGCTTCAGGCCCCGAATGCAATGGGCCAGACATCATCAGCAGCCCCAACCCGTCCAAGCCTCTTTCTCCACCCACTCCTCCCTCGACGGCTCTTTCACCCACACGCCCTCGGAGCATGGAGACCTGCTCCCCACACAGCCCTAGGCTCTGCCCCAGACCCGGCTCTGGCTCTACTAGTGATGCTGAAGAGGAGGATGAAGAGGAGGATGAAAGGGACAGGAGACAGGTGGCAGGTGAGGACAGCTGATAGCTCTCCTGTAGCATGGCCTGCTGGGGACTGCTGTGAGGTGGGGGCCTCCAAGGGTCCTCCCGGGGGCAGCAGTTAGAGGGTGGAGACGTAGAGGAGGTGGAGGAAGAGGACGAGAAGCCGGCGCCGCTGGTGTGGCTGGGTGAGAGGTTAGTGCGGAACCCGTTGACACAGGCGGCCGTCGACATCTGGGAGGAGGAGCAGATGGTTGTGGTGATATCGATCTCCTCAGAAGCTGTGCCAGAAGCTGATGGGGAAGCTGTTGAAGAGATGCTGCCGATGCCAGCGGCGGCGGCGGATTGTGACGCCAGCGACAGGCAGCGTCTCTTCACAGTGCTAGCAACGAGCAGCCGCTCTGAATGATGGGAGCCAGCTGGGGACAAAGCCGGAGGGGAGGAGCCACCTTCATTATTAAAAGGTTGCACTGCGTCCTCTGACACAAATGCGCCATTGCTACTGCTAACACACAGCGCTTCAGCCGTCTCGTTTCTTGACACTTCCCGAAATCCAGTGTGGGACGTACCATGGATGCCAGGGATCTTGTGGCCCACTGAGTTCTCTTTCTTGATTGGGTAGGGGGCACAGGAGCGAGCCCCGTGGGCGCTGCAGCCCAGGCTGGGTGAGGACCTGAGCTGGGCCCTCTGGAAGGAAGAGGCACTTCTGTAAGCAGAAAAATACAGCGAGAATGCAAGCTCTTAGTTTCTGTTGACAGACAGACTGGGTTATCATTTCCACAAACTGCACTTTCAAGAGTTTTGCTTTATGCTGCAACATTCACAGTGAGGGATTTACAGATCAATACAACGAGGCACTAAAATGATGTTACGATTAAAGATTTGTTTTATGAAAACGTGGAATTGGATCTGCTTGTAGTGACAGGATATGAATGAGCATTTAGGTCTAAGAATAGAAGGGAGGGAGAGCGGAGTAGGGGGGTGCGTCTGAGACTAAGAGACCACTGGCTTCTGTGTCCATCTGACAGGCTTTGATGACACAAAGGGGTTAAACCCAACCCAACATCGGGGATAAATAAGGAGTCACCTGTTTTGGTGGCATAATTGCAGCCTATGAAGGCTCACCGTTTACAATACTGTGTATTATGGTGGGAATCTTTGCCCTGCTGAATGGGGAACCCGGGTCATGTTTCGCCATGCATTGCTGTGATCTCCAACATAATCATTTTTGTCAGTTGGCTCATTATGGATTTTATCCAAAGCCCCTGAGTGATGTGAGAGGAGCTCTCTGTTCTTCAGTTTGTCTCATGCAGGTATCATCTTTATCTCCTCCCCTGAGCACATCGGGTAAAAAAAAAAGGAAAAGAAAAGAAAACACAACTAATGCTAGCTAGAACTGGAGAAAGGTACTGGCAGACATTATCGTTGCTGTTAATAAAGACTTGATCCCCTCCCTTCTTTTTCTATTCAAGTGTACCATTTCCTGTTTGCCTGGATGGACAATATTGGGAGACAATATAAGATAAATGAACGTTGTCAGATGACCGAGGATAGAGGGAAATGGAAGATGAGAGCAAAAGAGGAAGTGAAATGCTAAAAATCCACAATATTCTCATTTGGCAAAATGCTTGATAAGGACTGGGACTACTTTACTTTATTATCTGAGGGTCCAAAAAACTATTTAAAATGTCTTCAGTTGATGCAAAATGCTGCTTCTAGAGTTCTAATCAGAGTTGGAAGGAGAGATGATTTTCTCCAGTTTTAGCTTCTCTCCATAGCTCCCTGTCAAATTCAGAATAGATTTTAAAATCTTACTTCTATTATACAAAACTCTTAACAACCAAGCTCCCTCTTATTTTAAAGATCTTATTGTTCAATATTTTGCTAACAGAGCACTGCGCTCTCAGACTACAGGTTTACTTGTGATTCCTAGAGTTTCTAAAAGTACAACGGGAGGCAGAGCTCTCAGTTATGAAGCTCCACTCTTGTGGAACCAATGGCCAATTTTCTTCTTTGTTAGGCTGACATTCTGTCTATGCAGGTGGAAGAAAGTGGTCCTGGTAACATTTCTAATGTGGGGGGGTTTAAAAGACATATCCTGATCAAAAATAATCAAACTGTGGGAAAAGAAAAATTACAACTAGACAAATACCATACAGTTCTTATTAAAACGTGAATAATAGTGACGGTTTACCTGGTGTCATGGTTGGGGCCGTCCTGCAGCAGGTCAGCTGTAAGTCTGCTGCAGTGAAGACTCTGAGCATAAAGTCCTTCTGAATGGCCCCCCGCCGGCAAACTCTGCCCACAAGGCATGAGGGTGCTGTTGACATCATCCATCCCAGCATCCTTCTCAGAGCAGTACACGCCATTAGCTGAAAAACAAACAGGAGAAATGATTACTACACAAATGACGTTGCATGCAAGAACTCTGTTCATCCTGGAAATGTGCTGACGTCATTGTTGTTTCAGCTACAAGAGTCAAAGTGTAACCTGGAAATTCAACACTAAGTGGATCACGCTCGCTCATCTGCTGACTTTCCTGGAAGAAATAATGAGTTTAAACTTGGATTTGTTCCTTCAGCAACATGTTGAAATTTTATTACATTATGAATTTTCTCTTGAGGAATAATTGCTGACTGTCACAACAGTCATTTCTTTTGATTTATTGAGAGCTCTTTGACAAAGTTCATCTGGTAAGAATAATGTCAGATAGTCACTGACAGAAAGGAAAATGTTTCTTCTAACTTTGAACAAATAATCCTATAAAGATCAATTTTTACAAACTATTACCTATAAAAACATCTTGTCTTTTAAAAAGAATTAAAACTCTGAACTAAATCAGTATACCCTAGTTCTTTATTTTTCACATAAAAGGCTCAGCAAATTTTTAAATATTGAGCTGGTGGTCAAAAAGTGTTTTTTTTTAACTTAAATGCAAAAACAAAAAAAAGGTTATTAAAAAATTTTGTATAAAGTTTTATTGTGTTCTGCTGTATTCTTTTTTTTCTCCAGGATATAGGGCTCCTCAAAGCTATTTATTTTTGTTTTTCTAAAATTGTGAGGTGATGAAAGAAGCAGATTTTGAGGGTGCTACCCCCCAAAAAACCCAAAATATGAGAAAAAAAACTGTGAGACCGTGTGCAAACGCTTGAGAAGGCCAAACGGATATCCCCAACCACGTTTACCTGGTTCCAACTTTAACTCAATTTCTCAAATTTAATTATCTCTTAACAATATTATTCACAATGTTATCACACAGCGTGAACTTATATTGATATAGGAACCCAAATATTTTGCTAAACAGAAATAACTAAATGATTAAAAAAAACCTTTGGAGACAAAATGAACCAAATGTTTCAGTAAAAAAAATAACATACACGGAGAGAAAAACACCTATATGTTTGAAACTGAGTGAGATATGGGTTTGAATATAAAGGAAAAGTTGGAAGAACAAAACAAAAAAAAAAGATTAAAACAACAACAACAACAAAAAAGGTACGTGTGGCTTGATTTCCACATGTGACTACAGTTTTGTTTCAAAGTCTGAGGCATCAGAGGTGACATGAATATGTAGTCCCGGCTGAAAAATAAAATGTTCAAGAATTTCACGAACACGTTTTTATTATTCGGCTCGCTTTCTGAGGGTAAAATCATCGTTTTAAAAAAGGCAACGAGTTTCAGCTTCTACTGCACCACATTTCAGCTAAACGTGTGTAAAACTGGTATCTTTGCTAAGGTTGACGAACTGTGGCGGCCATCTTGATTTGAGGCAAAATGGGTGTATGTCAAACAATTTCATGAGATATTTTCCACAGAAAATTACATCATCACGCATCTTTTATGGTGACTAGCAGTAAGAAAGTTTAAATCGTTATTTCCCAAACACAAATCCCAAAGTGAAATGACAAAAATGATACTGATAATGATAAACTAAAAACACTGAATGATGGCTTTTGATTGATTGATCATATTGTAACCACGAACACCCAAATATGAGGTCAAACTTCCAGTTACAGTAAAGCAGTCAGCTGACCAATTCTTAAAACACAGATTAGCTGGTTAGTAAATAACTGCTAAATAGCATCGATAGTTTGCACAACATTTTCCATTTTCCATCTGGAAACCCACCACCTCGCATTGCTTTAGTAACGTCTTTAAATTCAACTGAGGAAGAAAATGCTTCCTGAATTTGACATAAAAAAAGATTCTGTGTCTGTTTCCAAGACTTCCTTTGCTTGTTAAAAATAAACACACTCCCCTGTCCTTCCGCAAGACACCTTTAGAGCGTTTAAAACTTGAAAATCAGAGCGTTAAATAAGTGTTAAGCTCTCGATTCCTCCCCAGCTGCAGAAAGTCAGCGCTCCAGTGATTTAGAGCTTTGCTACATTAACAGAAATCAGTCATGCTCTGACGGGGGGAAACGGCAGGCTCCTCGGCAGATGGAGGCTTGGACGGAACCCAGGAGTGAATTCGGTTTGTAATAAATGTGCTATGGTAATTCAGCGGTGAACATTTCTCTGTGTGTTAGAGCTTAGTTCGATCAGGAGGTGGGAGGAGGTGAAATGTGAGAAAGGCAGCAGGAGTGGCAGGTGATGGAGGAGTGGAAGTGTTGCAGCGTGACAGAAGGAGGGACTTTGTGGGGAAGATAAATAGATCATTCTGAACAACTGGGAGGTCGTCTGAGTGCGGCGGCTTTAGATTCTTTTAAATCTGGGTGTGAGGTTGTTTTTTTTCATGTTGTGCTCTTGGGAAAACTAAAAATTGAAACAATCTGCCTGTATAATCAGATCTAATCAACCTATAGCCTGGATAAAGACCTTTGCCGTTTTCAACGAACTCTTCTGATGTCATGGCTAATAAGGTACTAAATACTTCAAATTATTTCACAGAATATCACTTCAAAATTAAACCAACTTTGTCACACACTGTTGTGTGAACATGAAGAGAGCAGAGCCTCCATTCATACCAGTGCTTCAGACATGCAGCACTCACTACAGTTCTATTAAACAACAAGCAGAAATACTGAAACAAATATTGGTGTGACAAAAAGTCATTTACAGAAAGTAGATTCTTCTTACAAACCCAAAACAAAAAAGTTTTATTTGATCAAAACAGTGTTTAAAGTTTATAAAATGCCTAAGGCCTTCTTGGGAGACTTTCTTTTGTTTTTTGTTTTTTTTGTCTTTTGGCTGCTGCCTTGTTTTGGGGTCACCAGCAGCGAGTGAACTTACATAAAGATTTGGCAATTGTTTTTACGCCGGTTGCCCTTCCTGATGCGACCACAGCCCACGTGTGGTCCACCGAGGGTGCTTGGGCGATGGCGTAAGGACCTTGTTCAAGGGTCCTGAGTGGGGCAAATGAGGGTGGAGAAAGTTGTGGGTGCTTCACCAACTCTGGTCAGCATCTGCATGTTGGGACGGCTCTCCAACATACACATTTGCAAGCGTTCAAGCCTAATTACAATAAACTGTTTAAGGGCGTGAAATCAGGTATGCAGGACAAAAAAGAAAAAAGAAAAGTGAAATTGCCAGAAACACTGTGGGCAAGTGTTGCTTTGAGTGCAGAGACCACATACAGATGTTCTGGTTCATCCTCACAAAGAGCCACTGATACACATAAAGACATAAAGACTCTATTGTTATCAGCCTGCTACACAGGAGACAAACAGGAAGATGGAGCCATTAACAATACTCTGTTCCATCTAAAGTCTTCTGTTTACAATAAAATGTCTTCAGAAGGCGTCACTGGTTGCCTCCTCTCCTGTAAAATTAAAGTGGCATGTTTCTAAAGTAAGAGGACGCAAACGGAGGAGCACACTAAGACAAAGGAGGAGAGATGAGCTAAAAGCTGCAGGACATAAATACAGCTGAGACCAATGAGGAATACAGGACAGTGGCGTCACGCCCGCTTCAGAAGATTGTGGTACGAGCGCGACGCCATATTTGTCGTCTAATTTTCCCATTACTAATTCATGATGGAGGAAATTCGGCTTCCATCCAAGCAATTCATCACAAGCTGCATAAGGAAATCCTGGATAGCAAGAGAGAAAAAAATGTGTTCAGATCAAACTGCTGTGGTTAAAAGATTCGGCATGGACCGTTATAAAAACTTGCAAATGAAGTCAAAAATATTGTTTTAGTTAGAAAAAGAAAATTCTCATGAAGTAGAAAAGACTACATAAAATGAAGTAGAAAAAAAATTGACAGCTATGATGTTCAAGTTTTATTGAACATGTTTCCAGATCAGGTTCACAAATCAGAGCAAACTTTTGAAATACTGTAAATATTATCATAGATCATCCTTCGGTGCAAAAGACTTCATGGGTGTGTATTTTCACAACAAGCAAAAATGAAATGCATAATAAATCCTTCACGTATAAAGGATATCAAACGATGAGATGACGAGCTGAATCAAAGAAATTTAAAGTTAATATACAAACACGTTGTCCATATTGTAAATTTTTGCAGGTTAAATGAAGAGCCAATGTATTTCCAGTTGCAAGTTTTTCCAAAATAAATTACAAAGTATTGTTACTGACCACTAAAAAAGGATTATTTTGTTAGCTTCTGCCTTTTAGAAACATTATTCATTACAGACGTGTGGATAATGGCAACAGGCATGTTTATCAAACCAAACAAATGGTTGTCAGTATCAAACCGAGTTTCAATGATCTAAATTTAACATGTCACGGTGACCGCATTCAGCTCTAACAGCAAACAGTGCTGTCTTGTTGACTTGTTGCTGCTGACATAATGTTCACGGACTTCTGCAGAGCTTTCTCAGCACCAACGGTCTCCTGAGAAGAACCAACAAGCCCACCGTTATTTAACTTCAATAAATGGGACATTTCTCCCTCCACAAATTCAGACTCAGAAACAACAAGGCGTTTCCTGGATGAGGCACCGTCCTTATATCAAGGGAGTTCATCCCTTGATATAAGTTTAGCTTTGCAAAAATAAAAAAAAGAAATGCAAGACATAACCAAACTCAATTCGTCACAACTTCCAAAGAGGAAGAGAAGAAAGACTTTCCAACCCTCATTCTGCTGGTTGAGACAGCCGCTGTGAAGGTGAGGGTGTAGGAAATCAGACCAGGAATGAATCCAGGCTCAGTAGTTCTGATGATTACAGCACACCTCCATCTTTATTAAAAGGCTGTGGTCACTGGGATTACATAGACGGTAAGGCACGCTTCGCATAACTGCATGGAGCTCTCACAGGGGACTACGGGTGGTTCGGTTGGGCTGTAAACGTACACCTTGTTCAGGCCGCCTCGGGGGCCGACGATCGTGTTCAAGCTCAGCCGTGTGGTGCCTCGGCTAAAATGTCTTCCTGACCTCGGTGACTAATGAGTGACTAATAAAGCCGAGCAGACATGTGTCTCCAATCTGAGACAACTCCACCCCCAAGAAACAACATGGTCATTATCCTAATATATTTCGTTATGACTGCATCACCATACAAAGCATTCCGATCTACACAGTACTGAAAAGCTGAAACCACATCATCACATTGTTATATGTTGCTGTCTCCCTCAATGAGTCCCGCGCTTTCTCACTCGCTCTGGTGTCATTAAAACGCCACAGACAAGCCCCGCTTCGCCATCTGATCAGCAGATGCTATGAACAGCATTATTAAGTGTAATTGGTGGTAATCTGGGGCGATTTTTTATTCTGGTGACACATCATTTTCTATAATTCTCGCCTCTCCCTTTTAAGTCACGTATAAGCGTTGCGTTAAGTGCCAGAGCGAGGCCGCCCTTGTGCCAGCGTTTAATGCCTTCAAGTCTTCAGAGACATGCAGGCCTCAATGAAAAGCAGATGTGCAGATGGATGGATGGTTCACAGGGAGGAGAGGGGAGCGATCAGAGGTGTGCTGTACTGAGGGCAAGGGAGGGAGAGAGAGCAACAGTGCGTCGGGAGTTTGATGCAAACATCTGAGCCAGAGGTGCAACGAGCTGCCAAAACCAGAAGACAGATGCTCCTGGAAATCCTGCGTGACACCTCCACCTGGCCTCACTTTGGCTCCATAAATCAAAACATTCAGCACTTAAACTGATAATAAAGATCATTTTATTCCTGTCTGCCCCCAACATCTGCTGCAGACCCTTTTCTCCATCTTTCCTGTCTTCCAGCGTGAGACAAGACGTATGAACGCGCAACGGCCGACCGCAGGACTCTGTCGTGGGATGTTGTCCGACGCAGATGTTGTGCATTAGGTTCTAAATCCTTTCCCGGCTTCTTTGAATCTCATAACTCATGTCTATATTTGTGTCTGCGGCGTAGGCCCGGAACTTATTTGTTTGCTTAGTAATAGATGTATGATTAAAACCCAAGGGCACGAGTAAATGAAAAATAACAATGTCTGGGAAGAAGCTCTTCTTAAAGCAGGTGCAGTGGAAAAAAAACTAACTATGAAACAACAGCCGGAGATCAGAAATGTCCTTGTTTTTTTGGAACAGGATTAGTTCTTGATGCAGTCGTGAGAATTTTCACTGGGATAAAATTAATTTATTCTGGATGATTGGAGCAGTTTGCAAAATAATAACTTTAGTTCCCCCATGTTTTCTCATAGCCAGCTCATATATTAACCCTTTAATGGCAGCAAAACCTAAACCGGATTTCTCTATTAAAGAACAACCTTTAGCTACTTCTGAAAACAGTATGGAAATGTAAACCAGGAAAAAAAAAAAGATGACCGCTCAATCATTGTAATACTGAGAACACTGAGAATATTTGAATTTAAAGATGCCTATTTATTTCTCACCCAGCTTAAACGAAGAAACTCCACTGAAATGCAAAATAGATTCAATCACCAATCTACCTCTCCCATCATTTACATAATTAAACCGTTGCACTTGTGCTTGCCACCACCTGCTGGCAGCACTTTGTCACTTGACTCACGTTCCACTCATTTAAAGATCAGAGATTTTTTTTTCCACAAACACGAGCATATCGTGTGTTTTCTGAAGTTAAACCTCTTTAGAACATTTTTTTTATTTAAAAAAAATGTGAAAATGAAAGAAAGAGAAATGAAGCTAGCAGCTGACACAACGTCAGGGTGACAACAAGACATCTGTGAGGATTTATCAGAGACGAAGACTTAAAAGAAGCCAAACCACATCCTATATTTTGACAGTAAAGCCACAGAACTGCAGGGTCCAAACACAAAGTGTACAGACATGAGTCTGAACCAGGACCATGGGTTGACTTGATCAGAAGAACAGGACAGGACAGGACTGGAGACATCTTGGTTGGTGATGGACACTTTTAGAGAGCAGCTCAGAAACTCGGTTCTGGAGTGGGACCAAATGAAATCAGGACGGGCTTTAAAGTCACACAAGAGGAGGTTCTGTTTGGAGAGGCTGCAGGGTGAAGAAGTCATACTGAGAGGCTTTTAAACCCTCAGAGAAGGTGGTAAACATGAGTCCGCTCCCCCTTTTAAATGGATTTTTATAATTCTTTTTATAAGTATAACCTTCTTACAAAGTTCTGTAAAATTCATGCTGATTTAAAAGCTTTTGAGCATAACTGTAAATGATTCTGTCATAAAATCTGTTTGCAGTGCTTTCATCAAAAAACAAAAGTCTCATTTTGTTTCACTTTTTTACCAAAACACAACAGATTTTCTTGATATTTGACAGAAAACAGATGTTTTCCCACCATAGAAATGATTGCGGTTCTGTTCAGCAAAAACTTTCTAATAATACAATAAATTATTGGGATGAATATTTGAGGATTTAGTCTTGCAGACTGAATTGATTTAAATCATATGATGAAATGTATTCAGGGTAAGGCTGAAGCGATATACCATGAAAAACTCATTATATATATATA
>JAVKLF010000083.1:11024328-11037326 GCA_034783495.1 Millerichthys robustus | reverse complement strand
TATATATATATATATATATATTCAGCAAGATACAACATTCTTAAAGTGTAAAATTAGCAAAACTTGATTAAACGCCACCATCTTACACACAAAAGTATTTTACAAACATCTAGGGATTTGTTTGTGGTCAAAATATAAGTTGAAGAGGATTCTCAGCTTCATCAAAATGTAGCTCAATAGCTGTAAAATTGACAGGTTTGTGTTTGCTGAAGGCAATTAACCACAGCAACTACTGGTATATTAATTAATAATAAAGTTAAAACAATCAGACGTACTTTAGTAGGATGTTAGTTTCTGATAAAATATGTGGCCCTTCCGGCTCATATTTCTTATTCCTTCTTCTTTGAGCTGTTCTCAATCAGCTTCACTCCTCCTCCTTTTGTCAGTGACCGGTTAATTATGGTCCAAAGATTTGGTTTGTCCAAAACTCACAAACCTCTCCAGCCAGAACCCAATATTTACAAGCAAGCCCAGATCTGTAAGAAGATTCGATTAAACACAGATGGCAGGAAATGCCTCGGAAATGACAGCGGCCAGACTCAACCACACAACATCAGAACATCCCCGTGTAGCAGAGGCATCGAGGCCCATCTGACAGAAACGCTCCCTTCTCGTCGCCCGGCCGGCACCACCTACTGCTGTCAATAACAGTTTGTCAAGCCGGTAGATTTATAGCACTTTTACGGTAATTACTGCATGTTTCCTAATGGGTTAGAAGCAGCAGCGAGGGAGGGGTAAATGTTGGGAAAACGTCCGGAGGTACATCGCCTTGATGGTCGGTGGTCCAACTGAGAGGCTGAATTTAAGTGTTTGTAATTTGCTCACATTTAAACGGAGCAACATTTGAAAATGATTATTCTGTTACCTACGCACAGAACCGTCTGGTACGCTCCGAGGGGATGCTCGTTGTTTAAAACAAGGGCCAAACCAGATGTTTAGAAAACCAGAAGAAGACTCCTGTTTCACTTCCTACTTCTTTGGAACTTTTTGTTGTTTTAGAGCAGGAAGAATAATGGAATGGTGCTTTGTGAAAAGGATATGTTCATAGCATGCATAGTAATTGCTTTGGCTTTTGAAGTTTCTTTTTGAAGCTGGGGTCAGAGCCTCTCCAAAATATACACGGTGAGGATTAGTTCGGGTGACTTGGGGTTTAAATTCAATCTGAAAAAGCAGCTCTTTGAAGAAAATGACTTGTTCAAAAGCTCACTATGACAGTAGAGGCTCGGGGTGGTAACTTTATTTTTGATATGACAAATATCAATATGATATTAGTTTGTAAATGTTCAGACTCAAAGATATGTCCACCGGTAACCAATTCTGCCCATCAAACCTGACCTGGAACAGCAGAATATTATGGGTTCTCTTTCCTGAAAAACAAATATTATATTATTATATAAAAAACACTTTAAAGCTGGGTTTTTATCCTCCGTGATAATTTTCTTTTACATTTGAGACAAATAAAAACATTTTCAGAGTTTTATTCTAAGATTTTTAGGTTTCTTTCAGCCAAATAAACTGTATTTAAAATATTAAGAGAATTTATTTCAATAGGCCATGTTAGCCATTTTGAAACAAACAATAAAATGTTTTTGTCTAATTAGTTTATGTATTTCATTGAAATGACCCGTTTCAGTCGAGCACAATCATTATAAAACATCTAAAACCATTTATCTTTCATTATAGGCACACTAGGAATTGTTATGGTCTGTGTTTTGTTTACTGGTTCTTTGAGAGTTTTTTTTTAATTAGTTTATTTATTTTCTAGTTTATTTTTGTGAGTTTTCTGTGACATGTTAGATATGTATCCAGTTGTGTTACAACTATGACCATTAATCTAAGAATTAAGTCAAGTTTAAAGGCACAAGCATTGGATGGATTTCCAAGCTAGATAACAAGCTTTGCCAGCACAGACAAAATAACAAAATCATTTCCAGTCAACGTAAAATAATATCAGGAAAACAAGTTATTTTCTTCATTCATCTTCCGTGTACTTCTGAGTTGAACTGGTTCCATTTTACAGTGCAAAATAACTTGCAGAATACAAAGTAAAAAAGAGTCAGCAGGTAAGAATATTAACAATACGTGTGAACATTGTAGCAAAATGAATAACACTCTGACTTGTTCATCCAGGCATCACGGCAAAAAGCTGCCATACAATATAAACGTGGCTGAAAAGTGACAACAAACTGGCTTGAAGAGCTCCATCTGAAGCTCTACAGGACTGGGATTTTCATAAATATACAGAACAAATAAGAGAGGGCCTCAGGTTTACCACTGAGCAAACCTGTGTTGAGTTTCAAACCACACATACTGGAGGAAGTCAGCAATATCATTCTTTTATTGTGCGGGGGGGAGTCCTCATTCATCAATAGCTTTGGTACCAAGGACCACCCCCCACCCCCCCACCCCAGAGAGAGCACACAATCATGGCACCCTGGGTAACCCGAGACGGACCGTCCGCCCGGAACTATATAGGACTAAAAACATCAAACAGAGTCCCATAATGCTGCAGTGCAGAACAAATCCACAACCTCAGGAAGAGCTCTCTGCTGGTCACTGCAACAGAACAACCGGACCCTCGCAGTTCCAGGGACCAAGGCACAGCTAGCGCCCAGTAAAAACCCAAAGTGGTACCAAATGACACCTCTGGAAACACATTCAGTCTTGTGCGGTGAGACGTCAACAGACGGCTATTTACACAGACAGGAGCCCAGCGTGTTGGAATGGACCATCAAAGCACTTCTGAGGAAACGTATTTGAAATGCTTTAGATGTCCAACCCTCTGGCAATAAGAATCCTGTTATGATTTCTGCTCTCACCGTGTGAGGCAGTCTTAGGTCTCAGCAGTACATTTACTCCGCGCACAACCTTTAACTCGTGTTCATCACACCACGCACATTACAACAACTTGTGCAGATGTCAAACTAAACGTAAAATAAAGATTTTCATTTTAACAGGAACTCAGAATTTTGCATGCAGTTCTGTTTTTTTATATATATATATTGTGTAACTCACCAGTTGAATAACCCTGCCATATAGCATCTCACACATGGACAACTTACATGTACAGCAATTTGTGCATTGTATTTTCTGCACAAAGTAAATCCAAAGAGTTTGTAACTTATGAGTGAAAACTGCCCGTTTTACTTTGTGAAGCCACAGACTGAGCAGCTTCTTTACAGATTTAGATTTTTTATCTAAACGGTAATAACACAAGGGAGATTTTTCATCAAACTAAAAAAGTGACAGGATTTTTCAAAAAGATTACATGCAGCTGAAGCCATGAAGACTTAAGTTTAGCCGTCTGACCTCCACAGAACCCTGATCCCAGACTGGGATTTTATGAAGACGCACTTCACCGTTCAGAGCTTTGTGTGGCTGAAAGCATCAGCTGCAGGGTCTGCTGATGTTTACTGATGATACGCAGCAGAAAGAAGTTTGGACGAGACGTCCACAAGACCAGAAAGAATACAAATGTTCGCACATCTAAAATAACTAAAATTACTGTACGTAAGAGCATGTTTTCAGTCGCTTGTCCAGTCCATGTTTTGCGTCAAAAGAGTGAAAATAACATTAAATCCTTGAAAGTGATACCTTTAAAACAGGTGTGTAAAAACTTAGTGACACAAGGGATAACAAGAAATAACTCACTCCAATTTTTTTGATGATAAAATAGGGCGAGAAGACAAAAAAAGGATCACTAAAGATTCTCTGGTACTCTTTCCTTACAAAAATCAAATATATAGAAAATTTCTATTTTTATTTTCTTGGATTGGATATTGGTCCACTGTCATGCGAAGAATGCACTAAATACAGAGACAAAAAGACAAACGTAATAATAATAATAATAAATAAAACTATTTCACATCTAAAGTTTTACCTTTGTGACCAAATTAAATGTTAAAGCACATGTTGCCTTGAGTTGGACACGTGCTTTTAAAATTAAAGGTTAATTCATCATTTTTTGGATTTATTTTTAGTGACTTTAACAAGTAGGAAAAAAATGATATGAATCTCAGCTTCTGTGGTTTTTGTGTCACATTTTGGTCGGAGAGTAAAATGTTGTATCGACGGGTTCTGATCCGAACCTTTTTACATAACATGGCACGATTGTGAATTTTTCCCAAGCAGAAAAATATTCCTTTCACCCTTGAACTGTTTTCCAACACAGCCTCCGAGCCCATAAAAGGCTTTGCTTTTCATTTATTTTTATTGAAAAACTTCGAAACGCAAATGTTTGTTTGGCTTTGTGTAAAAAAATAAGACATTTGATGAGAAATGTAAATTCTGTGATCAAGTGAAATACTAACAAGACCTGTTGACTTACTGCTGGATGTGGGTTTGGGGGTTTTGAACTGAACTTTTTTTTTAGTACTCTGAAACCAAAGTACTTCTTTGAAAAATAGGTTTGTTTTTTTGTCATTATGTTTATGTTGCAGCTATTATTAAAGCTTAGAGGATCAACAGTTGTCATAAAATAGTGAGTTTTTAGCGACAATGGCTTTGGAAATTAAATGAAATCATTAGTATTTGAAAACAAGTTGGTCTCAGAAATCGTTAAATAAGACTATATATATATAAAACAACATGGCTAAAATGCATGAAAATGGAGCGTATACATGTGTTTTTCACCTCCAAAAATCTAACAAAAATTTACTTGATAATGCCATAAGGTGTATTTATTGTATAATTACAGTAACAGACATGTATTTGTGGATTTAGGTGTTATGTTTTGTTCAGTGTAAATCACAATTAGGCTGAGGAAACTGGTGAAAAAAAGACTTTACATACTATTTATTTATAAGTTCAATCTTACCAAACTAATATTACTACATTTGGATTTATTCAACTATTTTTCCAACTAAAAGCACAAAAATAAAGGAGAAAAATAGGAGAATAAAAGAAAACTCAGCACTCAGGTTTAGCTTTTCCTGAAAGGTTTGCAACACGCTCATTCTGTGGGTTCCCCAAATCCCCTTACACACACACACACACACACACACACACACACACACACACACACACAGAGCGCAGCAGACTGTGTAACGCTGAGGAACAAGCAGCAGGTATTTGTTAGTTAATCAGTGTTTGAATTAGGCTGGAGGCTGGGGCTGCGTTCAGGAGCAGCGGGGCTGTTTTGACTGAGCTGTCTCAGCGAGGGCCAGGTCATGGAGACTCCCAGCATTTGTAAAAGATTAGCGGCCCCTGGTCCTGATGTTCGGAGCTCAGGTCAGCTGAAGTCCACGGCTCGGATGCAATCCTAGCTCCCTCCCTAGATCTCGCTCCCATCTGCAGATCTGAAAGAGCGTATCGAAATGTCCCCGGTGCACGAGACACAATCAGTAATGTCATTAAAGGCTTTGGAGTTTGTCGAGGCGCGACTATACAGAAGTTATTGTTTTAGCAACCTGACAGACTTTAAGGTCAAGATGACGTTTTTGTTTTGCCAACAGTAATTCTGTTTGCATTTATACAAATCCAAAGTTGGGAAGCGGTGTAAAACGTTTATATTAAAACAGAATCCAATGATTTTCAAACCTCAGAAACCTCCAAATCTATTTTAGAACTGGGGAAACAAGTTGCAGGAGTTTTTAGAAGCTAAATGTAGTTCGATTCTTGGTTCTAACTGTTCGATGGTTCTGATTATTCTTTGACATTTTTTTGTTGTTGTTGCTAATTAATACAAATATCTAATACCTTACACAACCCGTCCAGCTGTTTTTTACATTATTTCTAACACTTACTTTTGCAGCCTTTAGTTTATGAGACGTGCTGCTGCCAAATTTTCTTTGACATTAAACATATAAAACATTTGCAGCGTTCTACTATTGATAAAATCTGGGTTTATGGGTTTTTACAAATCATTTCTTTCTGCTTCTATTCACGTTTTAAACAAAGCCTCAGCTTTTTTCAGAGTCAGAGTCCTATTTTGATTGGTTTGTCAGATGAGAACACTTTGTTACAACAAAAACACAAATAAATCAAGGAACAACAACAGCAGCGTACACACGCTCAGACAGCCATTAGCCAAAAAGATGTAATGAAAGCCAACTGTGAAGGAACAATAAAATAATTTGTCATGGGAGGCAGATCAATTCTGCAAAGCATTTTCCAGTTGGCTGAGGCTTTCTGTGACAGCAGGCCAAGTTCTCAGCACCTGGCTGTCACGACTCTGATGCCTAATTCATTTCAACTCCAACAGATTTATTTTAGATCACTGTCGGGACGAGCTGAAGGAGCCTGATTGGGTTTTTATCCCTATTAGTCAACTTGCCCTAAGAGCTGATTTTCTGATTTTTAAGGGCAAAAGTTAGACAATCAGACAGACCGCGCAGGGGAAGTGTTATTAAACTTTAGTCCTGGACATTTTGGGAAACGATCCAGGTCCCTCGTCTTGCGATACGCTGCTATGGTTTGGATTATTGAAGTTTATGGGAACTCGGTTGTCTCCTGAGCCGATCCAAAAACCTCAGCATAAATTTCAAGGTGAATAAATTTCCTCTTGATGCTTCAACATAAAGGCTGAACATTTCGCCAAGTTAGACTCTACACACATCAGTCAGTCGGAACATGTACGAGCCGGTTCAGATCAGGTCCAAATCTGCTGTTTTCAATGCACTCACTCAGGAGGTAATCCCTAAATGTACAGCAGGTTAACTTTCGGAGTGATGCAGAAAAACTGATCCGTGTATTTATCAAGCCTCAGCTGGACTACCGTAATACTTTATTATCTGAGTGTCCAAAAATCTCGTTAAAATGTTTCCAGTTGATCCAAAACGCTGCTACTAGAGTTTTAATGAGAGATCATTTTCTCAAACTGTGGGGAAAGAAAAATTACAACAAGAAAATAAAACGCAGTTCTTACAAGACGTGATTAATAATGACAACAAAAACACACTTAGCACACACAGTAAGTAAATTTATGTTTGGTAGAATTTTTCTTTGTTGTACCAATGCTTCTTGGTAATAAATCTTATACTGTTGGAAAGCCTACTCATTTCTATTTTAAATGGTGGCACATTTGTAAGGAACATGCATTTGTTCATTGTTTTCAACAGTATTGCCATTTCTGCCTTGTTCTGAAACATGCAACAAGTAGTTGAACATTCTCACAACAGACTTCAAGCCAAAAGAAAGATCGGAAAAAATAAGCAACTTGTCTCAATTTTATAACCTCCTTTCTAGGTTTTAATTCGGCCTCTGCTCAAATAAGTCAACGTTAAATTAATAAATCATAATAACAAGAACGTGGCTTTTTTTATTTTCCAGGTGAAAGTTCAAAATGTCCACTTTGACAAATAAAACCCACACGAATCATCTCACAGTTACGACGAGCCCTGCAACATAATGTTTGTGTTAAGCCGTGTATTATAGGAGCCGACTTCTGGGTCTGAAAGTCATGAGTAAGCATGTTAATGAAGAGTACATACTGAGGCTATTAGTCAGAGCGATGTGGAGCCATTTAACACACTTTCTGAGCCACATGAGTGGAGGTTCAAATAAAGAAAAATAAGCCTCTGAAACAGTAAATCAATGACCTGAGCATTTTTTTCTTCAGAAATCAGTTGAAAGACGATGAAAACAGAGGAGCTTGTATTTAAATTTAGAATGTAAACCAGACGTAGAGCTCCGAAACATCAGGTTTCCAGTGGGAACGTCCGAACAGCTCATCTGCAAAACCCTTCCTCCTGAGCCGAAAGACAGAATCATGCCAGCACCTCTTATAGGCGGCCAAATCAAGACAGGTACAAACTATTACTGTTTTAGATCCCTGTGACTCTTTTAGCAGCTCATCTGTCAAGCTCTATTTAAAGGAAAAACTCTGGCATGATAAACAAAAGGAGGGGAATAAACAGAAACGTGTTTTTGCTGCTGTTAGGACCCGGCCGTGATCGGCCTCTTCTTGAAAAAGGAACAAACATTAGGAAGTGAGGTCATATAGATTAACAGGAAAGTTGTTCGTGGAGAAAATACCAAATATTTTTGGAAGCAAACAAAAAGTTATTTTACGAGAGGTTCTCATAGAGAAAATATTCCCACATGATGTATCAAAAAGTCTTCCAACAACACCACATAAAAGGAAATTGCATTTCTTTATCGCTAAACGTCATCTTTGATTTGAACTTTGTAAAAAAATTAAGTAAAATATAAAAATGTCTTTGTTCCCAAGTAAAGATTCTCTGTAAACAATCTGTAAAGATAACCCAGAGCGCTGCAGATCACCACACTGGAACAGAGCTGCAAAACTTGATTAGCATCCATCCTGGGCCTGGCAAAGCTCCCAGAACCTGAATGCAATGGCATTCCCAGAAAAATCCCTGTCTTCTCATCGTGGAGACATTTGTTGAAGGATGCATATCGCCCACTGACCTCCATGCAAGAGTTTCAAACAAAAATCATCTGGTGCTAAAACGTCTCAGCTGTTGTCACACCAAACTTTACCGCTGCAGCCGTAACATTGGTGGAGTTATAGCCGTGTTAGCTATACGTCTGATTAGCTGTGATGGACACTTCAGTTCGCACTTAGAGTCAGTGTTGGAAATGACTCTCAGCCACTAACAAGCAAACACGCCCCTCTCCCACATACCTGACCCTAACCTTTAGCAGTGAGGAGAGACAAAACAATGAGTCGATTTTGGATTTCTAATAAAACCTACATAGATTCGATTCGCATCTAAAGATTTTGAGTCCAAATCAGCCAAACGGCAAAAGATTTGCGGTGAAAGATCCACGGACAAGCCGGAGAAAAATATTTTGATCAAAGCGGCCTTCATTTCATCCTTACTGTGTGTGCTTATTAGTCCTGGTGAGGTTATTACAACACACGTGACTAGAGCGAATAACTCATTCTTCCAGAACTTTATATTAACGAGCACTAATAAAGTATATAAACTGCACTGTTGGACTTTATAATGTCTTTCATCACTCCTCGGGGGCGGCAGCAGCCAATGGTGCAGTGAGCTGACTGGTACTGCCCCGTGGCAGCTTCCTGGCACAGACAGAGTACAAGAGCGAGGATAAAACTTAGCTGCACTAATGAAGGCATAAAAACAGCATCGGCTTCATTGTGTTTGGCTTTTTTTTTTGTTTTGTTTTTTTGACCACTTGGCTGGTGCCAACCTCCGATTGGCTGCTTGAGTCATCTCCAATATGTCCGGCCTTGAGGTTAAACAAACTCAGGCTCAAAGTTTAAACATTTGAAACTGTTTATCTTGCTGTGATTCACACTTTGATTTGTTATGAATGTTTGTCATGTCTTTATCAGAAAAAGTCATGCAAAAAGAGAAGATGCTGATCTTTTCTTGTTTCTGTAGCTGACCGCTCTCAGGGCCCAGAGGGCTCTCAGCAGAGTGGCGGACGGCCGTCCTGCCTGCCACGTTCAAATGAAGTGGATTTTTCTTTGATGAAGCACTGCAGCGTCAGGCCAAAAACAGCAAGCGGCAGAGCCGAGATGTAAATCCTAAAGCCACCCGTGCTCCGGGTCCTACAGAGCCAGGTATGTCTGGAGTAACCACGTCTATAGACCGGGCAGCTGGGGGCCACACCTGTCCAAGAAACAGGAAAATCAGAGGAATCTCTTTGTCTTTACAGTTAATGTTCACAAACAAGAACCTGACAGCTTGTTTTTCTTTTCAGCTAAAAATAAAACTTTTATGGAAACTGCAGCTTTTTTTCTTTTTTTTTTAAAATCGATTAAACTGGAGCCCAGAATACATTTCTTGGTGTGTTCCAGGGATATTTCAACACTTACTCAAACTAGATTATATTTTGGGATTTATTGGCAGAATCAGAGTCCGAATGCCTTTGGTTAGAGTAAGATGCCATGCTTTTCTGGTAACATAAGAATTAGAAGAGGTCCCTCTGTTGACTCGAACAGTAACAGAAATGAACAAAGAAAGTTATTTTTTTCTGCATAAATCTGCCTCTAAATCCAACTTGCGTTGAGCTGATGCAACACTTTTCTTCTCACGTGCATCTCAGGCTGAATTCAGCGTGATTCAGCCGAGCAGATGTCGGAGAGGCTGCGCTCTCCCTGCTAAATGTGACTCAGGAATTGCTCCACATTCCATTACACATTCATCCCCTCACCCCGTCTTTGCAGACAGGGGTTTACAGGAACGCTGCTGCAGAATCATCGGCAGCAGCCCGTCTGTGCTTTATGAATCAGCGGAACATGCTGCAAACATTACGGTCTGCGACAACCTTCCCAGACGAAAAGCTCACATTTACCCATAATTCACTGCTGAGCTCATCCAGAACACGAAGACGTGGGTTGAGCTTGCTTGGCTCGTGGGAAAGCGGTGACAAGTGAGAAAAACTCCTGAGAAGATTACTATTATACAAACAGGTCTGCATGGAAGGATGAAAAATGATACAACACACTTTTTAATGTTTGTAAAGGTATAGTTCACAAGTGAAACAAACTCTCAGCAAATGTCTCTCAGCATGACTGAGCAGCATTTTTGTCAAAACACAGACAAATTTGCCTCATTTCCACTATTTTGTGGCAAAAAAAGACCAACAGTAACAATAAGACTTAAACAGGTTAATAAAGGCTGATCTGGTTCAAAAGAAGGTTGGAGATGGAGCGGCGAAGGAAAACACACAAGCTGTAAGTTATTCATTAAATCAGAGTATAACTGTCCAGTCCATTCAATCTATTTGTTGGGGTAAGACAGAAAGACCATCGTGCACCCTGTGCTATAAGTGAAGGCTGCTGTTGGTGATGGCTTAACCAGGTGTTAGCTGAGTCCATCCGTAGCGCCATGAAGAACCATCAAAACACCTGTTGTGGGATAAAATATATAGACCCCATTCATTCGAGCAGGAGAACGATGTACTTGCCAATCAAAGGCTCTGCGGGGTTTCCTGGGAGCGGTACGTGCTATACTATACTATCATGTCTATTAAAATCTGTTGAGGATCATTTATGACTGAGCCTTTTTAAAACACCACTGGTAACCTCTGAGTCTTTACTGGCAACACATTTAATAAAGTTATCTTCTTAATAAACAGAATTATCTGTGTATCCCTCCCCTCTTTTCTTCAAAACAAGCTCAGGAGACACTACAGTCAGGAATCAAACGATGCAGGAGCTTCATTCAAATCTGATATTCTGCTTTTCTAAACACACAGTTTTTACTATCTTTGTGTGCGCTTGCATTGACTTCCGTTTATTCCTTCAGCCTAACTCTGACCCTAAACCTAACCATAGCCCAGAAACAGTGTTTCTGACCTTGTGTGGACCAGACACAATGTCCTCACAAGGGTGGTCAAAATATGTCCACACAACAATAGCTACACACACACAAATGTTTCCACAATAGGACTCATTTAGAACAACTTTCATCAAATTTGTAAAATGCTAAATAACAGTGAGGAGGCAACTGCAGATTACACAGGTTTTAGTTCAATGGATTACTAATTTGGGAAAATTTAGAAATTCAAAAAATCCAGATTAAATGAAACCTTCCTAAAGGATGACCCAAAAAAAAAAACTTTACGAGTCACTTTCATCACTTAGTAATAGTTGAGTCTTCACAGAGTTAAAGGTCAGAAATCTCCAGTCTGAGATCAGTTCTTCCTGCACAGTCAGAGGGTTTTCCAGGTTGGGAATCTGTCTCATATGGAGCATGTATGTAATACGATCAGGCTGAAATTGGGCATCATACAAATGACGGATGATGAGTGGATCACTTTCATAGTCCATGCTTATCCAAACAAGGCAGAAATACCAGAAATACAGCATTTGTTTATATAGGTTACAGAACATAAATACAGGTAAAAATTTGTCAACCTTTAAACACCTTTTGGAATAAAGTTTTAAAACTTATGAAACATGACAAATTTTAACAACAATACAAAACCAGTGCTCAAAAAGTCTGCAAAAATGTCCTGATTCACTTTGATTCTGAATCTACAAAACACATCTTAAGATTTCCATAATTTACAGAGTTCAAAAGCCTTTTCTAAATTTATTTTGTCCTCGCAGAGACAATGAGACGATTCATTCTTGTTCAGGGATGCTGCATGTGGGCTGGAGAGGCTGAGGGCATGGCTCAGACTCATCCAGCTCACATATGGTTTGTGTTTGGAGAAAGGAGACAATCATCAGATCCGCTGATGCTCTTCTTGCTGCTAATATGAGAGGCTAATCATAATCTAGGATGGGGTCTGTAATTAACACTGTCACAACAACAAAAAGAATCCTGATCTTTATCTGTGAAAATATTCTTTAAAGACACAAATCTGAACCCAAAAATCAAAGTGATTTTAAATTGTAATATTGGTCTAAATTGAAGAAGATTTGCGTAAAACGCCCAAAATACAGGCTTCAAATTGGCCATGTTTCTATGTTTTCGAGCCAGAGGGGCAGATTTTTCTATTGAATAAGTGTCATTTTGCCTTGTTAACACACACAGAACATCCCTCCATATGGCTTTAATATGACAGAGAGGAGACTTTGATTCTGGACTTATTTATGAACTGAAACCAAGTCTGGGTTTAATTATCATAAAGCACTCAACACAGCAGGAGGGAAAAACAAGCAGAAATATACATCTTTCTAACAAAACGTGACTCTAACAAAAAGTGGTTTTATTTGTTAGTTTCAAAGGGTTCAGTGTCAGATTCAGCCAGACTTGAGCAATCAGGATCCTACCTTGAAGAGGCGGCAGGGAGACGCACAGGCGCGCGCTTTTACCCAGGACTCTGTCCTCAGCCGGAGCCATGGGCCTCTTCGGGCTGGCCCGGTTCATGGGGTTCTGGGGGTACTCATAGGAGCTCCTGCAGATCTGGGCTCCAAACGCGCCTCTCCGCGCGCAGATCTCCACCTTATTGGAGCCGCACGCGGAGCGCGCGAGGCGGGCGAAGTCCGGGAACGTTTGGCTCTGACAGCGGCTCACCATCCCGACCAGCGCTGAGGAGGAAGAGGAGGAGGAGTGCTGCATGGATCCGAGGAGCTGCTCACATTCCCTGAAACCAAAACTGGAAATCAT
>JAVKLF010000083.1:11003351-11013685 GCA_034783495.1 Millerichthys robustus | reverse complement strand
ATTTTAGTTGAAAGGGTTACTGTAACGTCTGCCTATAGTATCAAATAACTTGCAAACAGATCCAGCATTCTTAGTGCATTTGCTTTGCTTCAATTATTAATCCATTTTATGTGTTCCCAGATGAACAGTGCAGCCCTGACACACAGCATGTGAGCTTTAGAAAGGCAAGAAACCCTACGCCATTCACTTTAGGAATAATAAATATTCCAAAAACAATTTCAATAAGCATGAAACCAGTACATTTACTGATATGAAGTTGCTTTTAAAAGATAATTTTTGCTGTAGTTCTTTTCCTTACACAACACCATAAAGTGGCTCAAGTTATGGTACAATGTGATCAGTTTTATACTAGATACAAAAAAAAAATAAATGCTGGTATTGTTTTCAAAACATGATGAACAGGTTTTTCCAATTTTTTTGGTGCACCCTCTGGTGGGGAGACAGATTATTTTGGAGACACACACTCGTGAGCGTGTTTGTGGCTGCGGAGCGGACAGAGGGAGAAATGAGGTTTTATCCACCGCAAAACAATATTTCAATTATATACTAGAAAATAATGAAAATTATTATTTTTATTGTATTATATTTAGTAATAATATACACCTCCCAAACTTTATGGATGATGTTTAGGGTAAAATGTTCACATTACACTCACATAAATTTGGTAAATACAAAGTTGCTGTGTCATTGACTTTATATCCATTAATTTTTTAATCGTGCGACCAGCTGATGTCAACACTTCAAACACTGACTCACACCAAGAGGGATACAATAAACACGTTCCCACAGTAGCTATCAGTTTTTAGCTTATTACCAGCTACCTTTGCACATGTTCACTGTTTTGGCTCCGTTACTATCTCACTTAGCGACGCAAATACACATCAGCAGTGAGAGGACTTCTTTCACCCCACTCCCACCACTATGGTTCATTCACCCCAAGAATAAACTTTTTTTTGTTGTTGTAGTTTACAAACACTACAAAACTCTTTACCATCCTAATGACAGATGGGCTACTTCCTTGTCTGTCCGTCATATCAGCTGGAATTTGTATTTACCGACTTTGTCTCCTGATATTTTCATGGTTTCCCTCCAATGAATGATCTTCTAAAAACTGCGCACCAACTGGTCAGAAACAATTACTAAAATGGTTCTGCATTACAGTATATATATTAGTCCATTATGACAATAATTCATAGCAGAAATAATAGAACAGCCACATAAATGTCTTTAAGAAAATAGTTTGACTGTAAGAAACATTCTCAGTTGATAACTTCATGCTTTATGTAAAAACGCTACTTTTACTTAACTCGATAATCATAAAATCCAGCATTGCTACCAACAGAAGTACAAGAAAATTAAGCTAGAACTTACATTATTTCGGTTGCCAGGTCCAGTGTTGATCATAGTGTACAAATTGTCCCCAGAGTTGTTTGAGTCTGGTTGAAACGGAGAGAAAAAAGGAACTTTACATGAAGTTGAAGTCTGTTTTTATAAAGCTTAGGACAGCGAAGCTCTATAACCTGCAGGGCTGGGCATGATGGGAGTTCCTGGAGGACCACCACCCCCGGATGCCCCCTTTGAAGAAGCAATCAGAAAATACAAATATATTACAGCTATGCACTCTACAACCAGTACATTTCCTGCTGAACATGCAACATTTTGCCATGCGTTCTCACCCCGTATGCGCCCGGAGAGGGTGATGAGTAAGGCATCTGAAACCAAAGACAAAAACATTACAGACCAAGAGAGAGTGCAAACACCTCAAACTGTCATCATTTATCATCTGATCATCCTAATACCATTACAACTGTCTGACTGGCTGTGGAAACCATGACACATAATACTACAATTACATCCCAGACTAGAACTTTCAAAGCTCAGAGAAGAGAGCTGAAAGTAATCAGAATCGACGTTTCTGTGATTTTTCTGTGCATTAGTACTTACAGGGTTGGCGTTGTTGGGATTGGGCCATTGTCTACCTGTCCCCGGGCCCCTAAAGAGTGGCAACTGTGGTTAGGCTTTGCATTTAGGCTGAATGTTCTGTGACAATGTAAACAGATGGAAAAGCTTACATGTTCACTCCTGGCATACCAGGACCCATGGTGTTGTGTGGAGGCCTCATGCCACCACCAAAGTTCTAGAAAGACAAAAAAATTAAAACACTGCATGCTAGATTATGATCCTAATATATCCTGATATTAACACCACCAACATCTATTTGATTTGGTTGGAACAAAACATATATATTTTGCATCTCTTGTAAATGAGACTACCTGTCTCAATGAGATTACCTGTCTAAATCAAAGTAAATAAATATAAAGGGGTCAACAAAATGAGGAGTCCTACCTGAGGTCCAGGTCCCATTGGCCCCATGCCTCTAGGCCCACTCATTCTCTGCATTGGCCCAAGGTTAGGATGGCCTAAAGGTTTTTCAAAAATATGTAAACCAAAAAGAAAGAAAGAAAACAGTTGAACGTATGAACTGGAAATGCAGAATGGAGTTAACAAAAAAAGCACCTTGTGGTCGTGTTGGATCCATGTTGGGCAGCATAGGATGAGGACCTGGTCCTCCGCCTGGTGGCTACAAGGAAAAACAAATCCACCAAAAACATTTATATTACAGCATTTTTAAATACACCCATTGTGTAATGCAATTGTTCAGACCATAACTTTATATAGATGAAGCAATCATAATTTAAGTTGTTCCTTAAGAAAAGACCCAATCCAGCCCCCATCGTAAGCAAGTTGGTTCTGGACCAGTAAATAAAATAATAATAATGCTAATGATAATGTCCATTTTCCTCGTTGAAAGTCAGATAGCTAGATGTCAAAACAAAAAACTGCTTCCAGTTACTGCCCCACCCCCAAGTTAGTCAAATTGTATTTTCTGAATGTTTAAGTGAACTCTACCTGGTTGGCCATCCTCATGGGGGGACCTCTTGGGCCTCCAGCAAAGCGAGGCGACATGAAAGGCTACAACATAAACACATAAACACAGAGGTTTCTTAAAATTCCTAAGACTTAATGCACTTTTCAGGAGTTGACAGTAAGGACACTTTTCAGGTTGTCCTCCAAAATGTTTAGTTGAAGGCAACTTTTACAATAGAAAGAAAAATGTAATTTAGTAAGTATATTGCGCTATATCCAAAATTTACTTTATACACTGTTCCCAATCAGCCAGGTTGTGGACTGCTTGGACTCTTTCACATGTTTTTCTGCCTGTTATGGCTGCTTGGGAGAGGCGTTGGATGTGCTAGAACCATGTTCGATTGACTGGATGGATTTGGATGGAAATTATTTTTCAGTCAATTATAATTACTTTTTAGGTTAATAAATATGGTTAGAATGAAGATGTGGAATTCAGGAAAAAACTGAATTTGAAAATAAAACTGAACTTATAGGCCCATGACATTACTCTGAATGCAATGTTTCTTAAAATGCATTTCATAAAACGTTACAGTATTCTAACTACTCATTGTGTCAACAGTGAAAGCAACAAAAGCATTAAAAAGGTGAAAAATAAAAGCCAAAGCATGAAGCGTCAGAACCAACAATTCAAAGTGACTGCAGAACAGGAAAAACAAACAAGAGAGACAGAAAGATAGCTTTACCTGACTGTGAGGTCCCATCATACTGTTAGGGGGAGGAGGCTGAGGGTGAGGAGAGCCCTGGGGACCAGGAGGACCCTACAGCATCACAGAAAATGGCAAGGCAAGTGGGGATGGGGGGTGGAGGGGTACAGAAAAGGGACAGAGGAAAAGATGAGACAAAAGAAAAAAAAAAAGAGGGAGCAAGAAGAAGCAAGGAGAGAAGCGGGGTTATTACAGGGCAGAGGAAAAGTTGGGGAGCAAGAGGCAAAGTGCGGCGCCAAAACGTACAAATGCCCTTTTTTCTAGTACCCAATGGCAAAAAAGTGAGACTGAGCAGAGAAGAACAAGCAAACGACAGCCTTGAATGAGTAAGAAGAGACTGAGAGGGAGAGGATGTGAGCTCTTATGCCTGTCAGTCAAAACATCAAGACGCCTGCTGCATGCAGCATGTTATCAGTGCTAATTTCCTTGAATTAACAGCATCAATTAGGCTCTATGCAATTAGCTTTATAGCAACACTAAACACTGGCACTGATGTTGCTGATCTGACAAAGTGAGGGGTCTAATTGAGCTGCCTCCTTCATTTTTGCTATGGATAGTATGTGTGTTTGTGTGTGCTTATATGTAGACATCAAAATGACTTCTGGTAAAAGAATGATGAAATAAAGAGTCACAGCACCGCTTTGGCTTCCAGTACATAATTTAAAAAAAGGCCTGGTGGATTTGTTGTGAATAATTTGCCCAAGTGGTGGAAGAGCAATGTCTTCTTTACTAACAAGTTAGTTGTGCACAGGTGCCAGCAGAGACTTGATCTTCATGACGTATTGATTTACAGTAGGTGCTGCACCTTTCGATTTCTCCATTAGGGAAAATGACTGCACCACGCCTGGCTGTTTACAGCACAGGGGGGTGGGGCTCCAGGCTGCTGGAACATCTAGGATGTTTATGACGATTTCACTGAGGAGGACTGAAGCAGATGCAGAACCACAACAGAAACCAATCACATTCAAACCCCTTTATTTCAATTATCAGAAGCTACTGGCTGAGAGAGACTGATTCCTTTTGAAATTTGATATCTAGTTGTTGTTTTTTAACCACCAAAAGTTAAAATTGCAGGAACATAAACAGCAGTAAAATTAGAGTAGCAATGGACTTACTTGGAAAAAACCAGGTGGCATTGGTCCTCCTGGCATACCCTCACCAGGAGGTATCCCTCCCATCACAGGGCTGGGGGCTGCTGCTGCACTCTAAGATAAACAGTGCAAAAAAGGAGCAATATTATCATTTCTTATTTGTCCGCCACAAAATAACAACTAGGGCTGCAAGATATCTTGTTCGTTTGAGCAATGTTTCTATAGGCAATTTTCACAGTGCAGGTCTTGCGATGAAGAAGCCAAATTAAATCAAAATGTTATCAAGGGGAAAAAACACCAAACCATAAGTCACTAAATTCAGAGAACTGGTGGAAATACGGTAAACTACGGTTAGCATGAATGCTAATATTAAAATGTGACGGAAAGAGAAACCAAGACAGACACAGAGACAGCACGTCACAACACAAGTTTGCACATGATAGAAAAAAAAACATGGACTCAGGTCCCAGCACAAGAAAAAAGAACAATAACAACTCTCAAATACAGACAAATAAAACATACATGTAACATGAACAAAAAAGTGGTCAGATCAGCGCAGGTTCATTGTCAACAAGATGGCAGCAGAACTTATTCAAGTCATCTGTTGAAAATTCATGGATTCTTTCGCAGTATATATCGCAGGGTTAGAAAAAAAAAACGCCCTAAGAACAACACAAACTGCTGCTTCACTACGTCGGAGTTGCTTTCATATTTTTTTTAATGTCTTGTGAACAAAACTATGTATTTCCTGTTTAAGCAACCTTTAACTAACTGACCTGCTGTCATCTACAACATGAGTAAGGTATTAATGGGGTCATTATTGGGGTCTGAACCCTGCTGATTAGGATCCAGTACAATCAGATAAGTGTCAGAAGGATGCACTGACTCAGTGGCTCCAAAGTGCTGCTACACAGCAGGGGCAAGCTGGGCCTATTTCCTGCTCAAACCGCAGCCCTAATTCACTAATGTGCCATTTGCTTCGGTCACACGCTCCTAATTGACTGAGTTTTTCTTCCCTGCAGCTGAAGCAATCTGAGATGAGCTAATGTCTTCATAGCTGTGGGGTTTATCTTCCAGAAAACGTCTACAGAAAAAGAGAAGTGCCCCCAAGTACAATTTGTTAATGCGTCGCTCACGAATGTTGTGGCGTAGATAAAGGCGAACAAGCAATGATCACCACAAGAATGGATGTATCAGCATCCACACGCCACTTTCGAACCACGCTGTCCCACAGACATCACTGGTCAATAGCAAACACTCTCCCTTTTATCGACTGCACCTCTCCTAATTATATCTGCTCAGGCTGTCACTGCAGAGCCACTGTGAAATACCTCAGAGGAGAGAGAAGTGAAGCCACAAGGAAAAGTCACGTCTCATCTTGCTCAGGACACATGTAGCACAAGCACTGCTTTATTAAAGGGTGGAGTCATAAAATGCTGCAGAAAATTCAACCAAAACTGAGAAATCATCAAGTCTGCCTTCAAGTGAGAAAGTGGAGACCTCCGCAGATATTCAGATAGAAGTATATCCAAAAAGTCACTTCATTCAAACGAACAAATGAAAATTAACATTATGAGATACTTTTTAAAATTTCTTAAACATACCTTCACTACTGAGGATGTGAAGCAACAGATATACAAGAAAGTAAATCATGAAAAATGTATGTAGTATTTAAAAAAAATACATAAAATTATATGAAAAGTAATAGGTGACAACAAACTCATGAATGCAAATCTATGAATACCAAAGCAATGGATCTTTTTTTTCTTTCTTCACAGGTTAAACTGATCAAACCGGTCGTTTGGACATAACCTGAAGGACGGCAGGCTGTTTGACGTTTGTTTACCTAAAGAGGCTTTGCAGGTGTACACACTCACTGACTGTATTCCAGTCAGTTCGTGTTTTTAAAAAGGTAGCGATATAAATATGTATATTTAAAGTCAACATTCCATTAAAATAGTAAGGAAAGTGACAAACATTCAGGGTTTAAAAACTCTGTAATGGTGACTCTAATGGTGTCCTTAATTACATTAATTAATACATTAATAAACTGTGTTTTGTGTGCCTTATAGTTCCTACTTTAACCTGCGTATCAGACAGAGCATCTGTACCCACACACCACAATAATCCTTTGTTTAAGACTATTATTTTCCTGTTAGTGACTTTAACAATGATGTTTTATTAAGAGATTCATTTTTTTTATTTCCCAAAGCTAGGCAACATTTAGGTGAGAACGTGTGCATTGCGCTGCTTGACTCAGATAGACAGCTCATTCCTCCTCCACTGCTCACCACAGCTCTCGTCGCTTTCACAATGACAAAATATCACAAAAATTTATTTTGAACTAACCACACTCTCAGCAGAGGCAAGGGTTGTTTACAATCAACACAAAACCAGACAGAAAACATTATTGGGTAGAAAAAAGATCTTAATGATTGACAAACTAAATTAAAACTGAATACAAAAAAGAGACAAGCAACAAGTTTCTTTAGGTTGCATTCAACTTACAGGGAAATACAAGAAATCATTATGAATTCTGAAGTAGCCCAAGTAAGATATCACATCTAACTACTTAAATATACAGCAGTTGAAAGTAAAGAAATAAGGCCTTGTCATTCTTTCTGGTTAATATAACATTGTTCTTTCAAAAGTTTGCATAATATTTGGGTCAACATTCTTTACGGTCTCCTAATGTTGCGTTACAAACGACACCCATTACATTTTGAATTCTGGGGTTATTCCTTTGTCAAATTATTTTTTCAATCATTTATAATCTCACACTTTGTAGGTTGAATGAAAATGTGGAATTCAGGGAAAAAAAATTAACGTATAAAACAGAATTTAGAAAAATAAAAATGGAATATAGATTTAAAAGAAAAAAAATTACAGGGCCCTACATGTCTGGGGCTTTTCTTACATCTACCCCGGAGAACTTCTACAAGGCGAACTGCCCTCCCCCATTTGGGATTCAGCACATGTACATGTGTGTACTTAAAAGGAACACAAGCAATCTCAGCCAACAAAAACTTGGATCACTGAAGGAGGTTACAAAAGGGCAGAATGGCAGTGGATGTGCTTGCAAAAACAAAGGGGGTGTGTGGGCAAGATGGACGGGCGGGAGGAAGAATAAAAGAAAAGAGTGCAAAGATGACCAAGAGGCTGGATCTGTAAAGAGCACTGGCACAAAGACAGACAAACAGAAGTACTAAAAAAACATTTTAAAAGTGGATGAAGGAGAAATTATGTAGGTGTTTCTGTCAAAGAAAAGACCACCCCGGCAGCCAAATCACAAGCTAGCTTGCTTTTAACAGCCTCACATCGTCCACTGGAACCACAGCTCAAACAAAACAAGCACGTATGTTTAACTTGTAAATGTTTAACCATCAATCAACATCATAAAACCCGGTCAGGATCCTGGCTGGATGTTCGCTTTCTTCCCCTCTTGACACTTCTAGCAGGTCTCCTCCGCTTCTCGTCATCTTTCCCACAACCCCCTACCCTTATTTTATTCAGTCAGTTCCTCTGCTGTGGAGGGTGCTCGGTATATGCCACAATGCCACTCCCTTTTTCCCCTTTCTCCAATCTGCCCTTAGCTCCGTGACAGCCATCAATCAGCTGCTGCGCCATGACGACGGAGCCCTCGGGGAGCGTTCGACAAGCCCAGTGTGAATACGCCGGGGCTTTACGAGCGCTGCTGGCTAACAGAGCAGCACTCACCTCCCCCCACACCTAGACAAAGGCAAAGGTCCAAGGACTAGTACTGTCCATACACACACACACAACTGACCTCTACTAACCACAAAGAAAGCAAACATCAGACACACAAAATATCATGGGGCGTTTATACAACATAAACTCACACCACAGCATCACACACTGATGTTTTATCTTGTTCATTTGCCTAACGTTTTCCGTGGCAAGAAAACCGTCTCAGGCAAGAAATCACAAAGGAAACATATCTAGGTTTATAACATTGGGAATTATTTGAAAACACGAGTACAAATTAGCGCTGCACATTATATGGAATATGTATCAACATTGCAATATAATTGTGCAAAATATTGCCAAGACTTTCAATAAACCAGGGCTACAAAACACACTCACCCACACAATTTATGTTTCTCTATGCTCATGGGGACTTCGCACTGACTTCCATTTATTTTTCGGTCGTTTTTTATAGTTTAACTCTAAACCTTACCCTAAACCCCCAGTATGTTCCTAACCCTAAACTCAATTCACCAGGCAGTGTGTGTCTGAAAAATTGTCCCCACGATGTAGCAAATACACACCACACACACATACGTACTTAGCACTATAGTAAGGAAATTGGTGTTTGGTAGATTTCTTTTTTTTTTTGTTGCAACAATGTCTCTTGACAATAAATCTTTTACCAGACACCTGATTGGCAGCACCTGGGGGTACCAGAAGCAACCCATCAACTGTGTGACAGAACGTGGGTTTATCGCAACTGATATTATCATGGCAATGCTCAACAATATTGCATTTATGTTTTCCCTGCAGTGCTATTAAATATAACTATGTATGAAATAAATATTTTTTGCATTTTTTTTATATCTTTTTTTCAATGAAGCACCGTAATGTGCCTAAATAAACTGCCAAACGTGATCCGTTTTCATGGTGTTGAAATATGGCTGGCTGTCAAATAAAATATGCTCCCTTCCCCCAGTAGAGGGCTTGCCTTGGAATAATGAGGAATGTGCTTATTAAAAGGGCACAGTCAAACTATAGCCTCTCTCCCGAATCCCAGGTCACCTGGCAGATCTACAGGCCTGTTACCCTGACAACCCTATCTGCCAAGAGCAGGACCAACATCTCAGTTTTAACCCGCTACGCCACAGACCGACCAACAAATGGAGTTCTGCGTAAATAATCCTAGAACATGCCTAACTGCACATGTATCCCCTGTGCTGATACAGCTAAATTGTATTGTCTCTGATTTTTGCATGATCTATACAACGTTTGCCTAATCTTCCAAAATGAAATTTGAAAAATAGCAGAGGCCACAGTCAAACAGCTCACACATTTTGTGATCGCAGGAGTCTTTTTTTATCTTCTTTTTTTTTTCCGCTGAGTGCTGACTCAAAGCAGGAAACAGTGCAGCCAATGAAAATGCCGCCATTCCAAATATAGCATAATTACCAAGATGCAAAATATCTATATCATGCAAATATGGAAGTACTACCTATAAGAGGAGTAATGCACAACCAAATAAGACATGCACTGTTCGGGCCAATTTAGAAAGTCAGCATGTGTGCCCGTTTCTATTGCTTTCCATTTTGAAACCCATTAGGATTAGAATATTGCTGGTTATAGGTTTCAATGTGAGGTCTTTATTCCAAAAAGGAAGAGAAGAAAAGAATATCAAGCAGAGGTTGAATTTTTCAAGATTATGTAAAGAACACTACATTTCTTGGCATGGGTGGTGGTGGTGGGTCTCACTCAGGAAACGCTAACATCAGCTTCATTTTTCCAGAAGTCTTCCAAAAGGCTCATCATTTGGGGATTCATTTGACCAAAAGATTTTAAAATATTCAAACATGTCTTTCTACTGTGCAGACGTGAATTGTTTTACCACCTAATGTGTTGCCTC
>JAVKLF010000083.1:10979617-10999522 GCA_034783495.1 Millerichthys robustus | reverse complement strand
CAAATAAAATAAAATGAAAACTGTTGTGTAGGAATATGTAGTAAATATCTTTCTATTATTCCTTAAACCACTCGTAAAGTATCCATAAGAACATTTTCCTCTTCAGTCACATTAAAACATGAATATAGTCCACTAAGTTAAAACAACTTATAATGTTCTCAACGTTAAAAAATATAAACATTTCCTCTAAAGTTTTTTAGAAATCCTTTACGACTAATGCCATTTAAACAATTAGTTCTGGCTGAAATAAAAACATTTTACAACCCATTCCCCAAAATATCGTGACACATATAATAACAAGAACAGCTAGTACAAAAAAGAAGTTTGGAAAACGTCTTGGGTGATAATGAGGGGGAAAAAAATCTCTTTATCCAAAAATGAGGCTTTGAATTTCTTTCAAAACAAATACACCTTTCAGAAAGAATCTAACCTGCTGCAAAGCTGAAGCAAATTTAAAAACTGGTCTGACATTCATCATTTACATCAAAATCCTCCAGGCAGAGAGAGAAAAAGCTCAGATCAGAAAGCAGCAGCTATGATGTGAGGGAGCTTACATCTGGAGGACATCAAGACAAAGTATTTTAAAGAAAACACCACAATAAGTGGTCTTCTCCGCTTCTGCAGCCCGAGCAGTCAGAATGAAAGAAATGAATTCATTTGTGTGATTGCTGAGTCAGCACTCACACTACTGTTCTCCCCTCTTTTATTTTTACTTTGAAATACTTTTCTTGGAATCCACTTCTGCGTACGTTGTGGTATTTTAGACATTTTCGTAGTAAAATGGTCAGCTCAATCGGGAGTTGGCTGCTATGACTTTTGCTCTTTGAAAGTTACTGTAACATACTTACTCTACATTTACGGAGACGCTGCACATCGGAGGATTTTTCTTTTGCTTTCCCACACATTACGTTTGCGTTACCTTGCAACACTTTTACTTTTCAACCCAAAAGTTCTGCTGAATTGCCAGGCCAGAATAATCATTGCAAGTTCCCGTTTATTTATTTATTTATTTTTTAATGCTACTGTAGCTAGCCTTTGGCTACTTTCAGCTAGCCCTTCAGCACTCACATTGCTATTTCTCTTGTTTAATTCTACATAGAGTCTTAGAGTTTGTAGAACTTATAATGTCATATTATTAAATTTAAAAAAAATCTTACGTGGAGGTATAAAAAAAACGTGAATCTACGTTTTTGTCTACGCTCCTAAATGAAAGCTAATTCCAGTTCCACCTTAAAAAGCCGGACATTGCAGTCGCCGCGTGAGGAGGAGGAGGAGGAGGAGGGAGTCTGCCTCTTCCTCCCTCCAATGGACTTCAGTGAACTTCTTCAGTAGTAAATATACCAGCTGTGCAGGGACGGTGGACCAGCTCAGAGACCTGGTTCGGATATCGCTCTGCCGGGTTTTAAAGCGCCCGTCAGCCCCAAGAGGACTTCAGCTCCCCCCGAAACTTTAACTGGAGTGTGTGAGCCATTTTGTTGTTGTTGTTGTTTATCAACTAAATTCTATGTTGTGTGTGTTGCTGTCAACGTGCAAATAACATGCAAACCTCTTGGACGTGTTTAGGTGTTAAAAGAAGTTTAAGGTGAGAGTTGTCTCTCTGAAAGTTGGTCCTGCTCCATTCTGTGCCCCAGTTTATCAGCAGGTCTTGAAATAGTTTGTGTTGGTGGCAGCTAAAACTAAAGCAGGCATGCCCCAGCAAGCATGCATTTAAAACAAGCTTGTGTGTAAGCTTTACTGAACTAGGTTGTAATTACACAACTGGGCATTTTACATGGTTGTGGTAAAACAAATGTTGAGCAATACCTTATTGGAGCCAGATTATTTTTAAGCTCAGTGTTTTTTTTTCCATGTCTGTTCGAGCAACACTTAACCTTGATTAGGTATGTGACAAAAAATGTATTGGAATCCATTTTATTGGATGGTGTGAAAACAAAGTAACAAAACAATACCAACTTTGTTAAAATTGATTGAGAAATAAGGACGTTATGCAATTTTAATGGAATTAAAAGAGTTTGAGGGGCTTAACACCCCTTTAGAGTAATGATGTAATTCTACATAGTCATCACTGCCTATGTAAATGAGAGAAGGACCAGGAAAGGCGATCAGATTCTTGGTAAAGTGCTGTGTAAGAAAAATAAAAGAGCATTTTCTGGGCCTACCCTGTGTGACAAGTGGTTCCACTCCTTTGCAAATATCTAACTTGGTGGGTCGGAAAGATTGCGGTCTTTAAAATGTAACCTGAAATAACAGAACAAAAAGCATCAAATACTTACTCACGCTGAGTCTTTTTTTTCATTTTGCTGTCTTTCTAGATGTGAGTCATGACGTCGGAGGAGCAGCTTGCAGACCTGACTTTGCACCCCCAGGTAATCCAGGGTGGTCATGGGAAGGTGCACAGAAACCCCACCGAAGTGCAGATGAGTCAGATCGTGCTGCCCTGCCACGCCAATCACTGCGGGGAGCTGAGTGTTGGACAGCTGCTGAAGTGGATGGACTCCACAGCCTGTTTATCCGGTGGGAAAGTATTCAGAAATCCTATCGTGGTTGCTGTTTAGACCAGGGCTGGGCAGTCCTGGTCCTCGAGGGCCAGCGGTCCTGTATGTTCTTTCTCCTGCTTTAGCAAAGACTCCAAAAGTTGCACAGAAATAATAATAATAAAAAACTTTTCTATAAAACATTTAAACCAGGGTTATCAATTTAAAAATGTTTTATATTAAATGAAGTCAATGACTGCCACTTTAAAAAAAATAATAAAAATCTGTGTTCCAGCTTCTGTGACAGGCTTCTTTGGGAAGTTAAAACAAGTCTTTGATGCAAAAACTTGTTTGAACCTGCTGGTCTAATTCTACTGCACAAAATGAAATCAGATTAGCACATTTTACAGATTATTTTTTATGGAATCTTTATCCTACAAACTCCTGTTCCATTTTATTGTAATCTCTCTTCTTTCAGCTGAGAGGCATTCTGGTTGTTCGTGTGTCACTGCATCAGTAGATGACATCCACTTTGAACACACAATAGGGTAACGTATTAACATTAACACTACTTCAGCATAGAGCTACTTTAAATTAGTATTTATTGTACAGAATGTGATGTTCATCTGGGCAAAAATTTTACCAAAGCTTGACTTATAAACGACTCCAAAAATTCTGTTTTCTGTTAAAGAAGTCCTGTTCTGTTTAAAAAGGATGGGTATTGCTGAATATAATCCCTGCTCCGTGTTGATATTATAGACAAGGGTTTGTCTTCTGCAGGGTTGGAAATGTAGTCAGCATCGTAGCAAAAGTTAACAGAGCCTTCACATCGAGCATGGAGGTTGGTGAATTAAGTGTGTGGCTTTAGCAGAGTGATTAATCCTAAAACTTCACTGAACGTGGTGCTCGTTTGACTTTCAGGTGGACATCCTGGTCACCTGTGAGGACCTTTACACCGACAGGCAGTGGAAGGTTTGCCACGCCTTTGCCACCTTTGTTTCCAGACGAACCGAAGCCGGGAAGGTGAAGTGGCAACGAAACGACCCGTCAGCCGTTCTCTAAAGCCGCTTTAATGTCACCTAGCTTTGTGTTTCTGAGCACAGGTACAGCTCAAGCAGGTGATTCCTCGCACGCAGATGGAGCAGATGGAGTACAGCCTGGCAGCGGAGCGGCGACGGATGAGGCTCATCCACGCTGAGATCATCACCGACCTGCTGAACAGCAGCACGGCTCAGCTGGGTACAAACATAAGACCTTATGGGATGCCGAGCTTCAAAAGTCACGTGACTCACAGCTTCCTGTTCTGTCCCTTTCATCAGGTGAATGTCAGGAGTACGAGGACGCGGTGCCGGCTGAGCGGACTCGAGTAGAGAGCGTGGAGCTGGTGCTTCCACCACACGCCAACCATCAGGTCAACACTTTTGGGGGACAGATCATGGCTTGGATGGAGAATGTAGCTACAATTGCAGCAAGGTGAACACCTAAAATTCACATTACAAATCAATTAGTCTAGCTTTAAAAAAATACATAGCAGTTGTTTTTTACGTATGTATAAACAAGTACATTTTGCTCATGTACAATCATATGATTTTCAGCAGATTTGTTAGAGTTTTGTTAATTTCTTTCATTTCTTATCTGTTGGCTAACTACTTTTTGGACAAAAATATCAGTGTTCTTAAATTTCCTCTATTTCTTCAATTGATAAAGAAGAATTTCTCTTTTTTTTGTACCATATTTTGATCTAGTCGATTGTGTAATGCTCACCCGACCCTGAGGACTATAGACATGTTCCATTTCCGTGGCCCGTCCCACGTTGGTGACCAACTGGTTCTGAAAGCGATTGTTAATAATGCGTTCAAACACAGGTGGGTGTCCACATAAGGAAGCGCGTTTCACTTCACCGTGTAGTGTTTTCTGTACACTGACAAAATGATCATGCTGTTTTCCAGCATGGAGGTGGGAGTTTGTGCTGAGGCTTATCAGGGTGGAGAACCTCTGCGCCATATAAACAGTGCCTTTATGACCTTTGAGGTGCTGGGTGCCGACAGGAAGCCCCGCACGTTGCCACGGATACGACCTGAGCCCGTTGTAAGTTTTTTTTTCCAAGGTGCATTCCTGCCACTTACAGGCCTTAGACTGAAGGAGAGTTTCTTAAAGGTGCATCGTTTGGGATGTTTTACAGGATGGAAGGAGACGTTATCAAGAAGCCATAGCCAGGAGGAAGATTCGTCTTGACAGGTTAGAATGACTCTGAATAAATAATCAGTGTTTTGTTCTTCAATGTAAGCTTTTAAAGAAATGACAAATTGCTGGTGAAAAAGTGTGTGAAAATGAAAAAAATAAATAGATCCAAGATGATATTGTGTAAACACTCAAGGTGTTTGAACAGTGCATTCGTTTTAATGGCCTTGTGTGACACAATCCATTGTTTAGACTCATTTACAGCAGCAATGACTTGGCAGGACATCATATCACAGCTAAATAATCGTGAGTGCAGAATAATAAACTCATTGTTCAGCTGTTAAACACTCGACCTTCAGTATAATCTTTATTCTTCTAATTAATAATCAAACGTACCCTTCCTGCTTGAGTCTGGTTAGGATTATGGTCTGTTATGTGCCTGAGGAAAATAATTGCCGTCCTCGATGTTTACAGAAAATATATCTTCTCCTGCAAGCAAACCGAAGTGCCCCTGTCTGTGCCCTGGGATCCAAGTAACCAGGTATTGTTTTCAAAGAGATAAAAGCTGTTCAGGTATTGTGCTCAAACTTATGAGCGCTGTTTTTTTTTTATTTTTCAGATGTACTTGAGCTACAACAACGTTTCAGCTCTGAAACTACTGGACACCAGGAGCAACTGGGTCTTAACTTCAGAAAAAAATAAGGTCAGCTTTATTTTTAGTTATGATGCCAGATATACTGTAGCTATTTAACAAGTACAGCTGTTTTTTTCTGATATGTGTTATCTTTAAAGGGATAGTTTGAAATATTTAATGTGGGATTCTGTGGAAAGGTTACGAACGGTTATTATCATACCTGTTGTAGATAGTCCTTTGAACTGCATCAGTTTGGAGAAATTTAAAGGCTCTTTCACAAGATGCCCTGTACCATTACTGATGCTCGTTCTGACCACCGAGGTCCATTCAGAAGACACACGGAGGGAGGGGGGGTACTGAAACACCCCACTTGTATAGCACCTCTGTACCTCTGAGTAAGGTAGTCGCAGATACGGTATTATCGACTTCTGAAAAGGAGGGCCGGCGTAGTACTGACTGACACCTTCATGGACCACCCAGCTAATCAAAACACCATAGCAGGACTCCTGTCGGATTTAAACTCTCAGGTTTTTCTTGTGTGTGTTTTTTTTTCCGAGACCTGCGAGCTCCTTGCTCTGCACGTGGAGGAGGAAATAAATACAAACTGATGTGACTTCTGAACTGCCAGAGGGAGCATCAACATGTTATGGGCATTTCAGCCATGTAGCGGTACTGTTCTCTAAAAGAGCCTTAACGTGCCTGAGGCCTGAAGGCTCAGTCTTCTGAAAGAGTGGTAAGAGCCGTTCAGCCATTCCATGGTATTGAAAGACTTCTTCTAAATGGCCGATTCCATGTAGATACTAGCTCTGGAGGTTCAGAAGTCACTGATGGAGCCGCACTCAAACGCACACTCAGAGAACATTAATCAGTGTGGAATCAAAAGAGGCATTGAAAAAAGACTTGGCTGATCTGATGTGTTGCTGTCACTGAAGCTGCTGATGAGAGGAGCAGGAGTCGCAGAGTGGCTCTTGGCCCTTATGCTGTGGAAACCAAAATACGTCCAAGTTCGGCATTTTAAGGTTTTAAGTTTCAAAATAATCTGACTCTTATCACGATTGTATCTGTGCCGCTGCATGCTTTTAGTCAGTCTGTGCGCCAATAAAGTTTGTATTGTATTTCCTCTCTCTGCACACAGAACGGGGAGGTCTTGAAAAAATCAAATCAAAATAAAACAAAAACACACCGAAAGTTTCAACAGAAAAGGAGACCAGCTGTGGTGGTAAGTCCGAGGTGGTCAGAACACACATCAGAAATGGTACATGGCATCCTCTGAAAGAGCCAAGAATTTAAATCTGAGCAGACAGATGAGCTAACCTATCTCATAACAAGTCCACTTACTTAATAATTAACTAACAGGTAAGATTTGAATTATTTTCAAACCTTTCTACAGACACCAAAGATATAAACTATCCCTTGAAGTAGAAACCTCTCAGATAAAGAGAGGAGCTTTTATTCCAGGAGGTATAATTTTATTAATCGTTTATGCGGTTTGTAGTTAATGTGTCAGTTTTTACAATAGCACTGTATAACTACAGTGTTGTATTCACAGGTCAGGCTGTACATACTGGAGGAAAACCACATGCTGTGCATCAAGGTGGAGATGCACGTCAGCGTCCCGGCAGAGCAGGCGTTCCAGCTCCTGTCAGACCTGAGGAGGAGAAAAGAGTGGGACCGGCATTATGAGTCAGTACCAGACGTTTTTAGAGTCTGGCTTCATGTGACTCAGTGAGCGTAACAGCAGAGCAAGCTCAGTTTTCTCCTGACAATTATTTTATGAAAGCAACCAAATGCGGAGACAGAAGTGCAGGTTATCTAAATGCCTGTTTTAGACAGAAAAAAACTCTGAAATGTAATTTGATTAGTTACCTGTGACAGCAACATCAGACCCTGTATTTTCTTCTCTGCCCATTATTGTGTTTGATCTGCAGGGAGTGTGAGGTGATCAACCAGGCAGACGAGGACGACATCCTTTATCGTGTTGTTACTCCCTCTGTCAGTAAAGGGGAAAAAGGGAAAGATTTCATCTTGTTGGCATCTAGAAGGAAACCTTGTGACTCCAGGTTCTTCAGTGACTCATTTTTTACATTTTCTGCTTTCAAAATTCAACTTAATCATATTTCATATGGTTGTATTTCTTATTTTATCCTTTTTATATTTTAATTAAAATCACAAAATGTGAAAATATTTCAACCTTAAATCAAACAGTACTGTGTTAAACTCTTTTTGAATAATTCTTCTACCTGACCATGACAGCATGTTGTGCTGTGTGTAACTCGAAATTAAAACAGTGGACAAACGAGGAACAGGCGGAGAAGTGTCAGAACTAAAATAGAACTTGCCTATCTGTCTCTCCTTTCCACATCTGTCACCCACAATACATTTTTGCACACTAAAAAAAGGTGTTTGAGGTTCATGAAGTTTTTTTTATGGTCTTATTTTTCCTCTCTTAGGGATCCCTATCTGGTTGCTCTGCGCTCCATCACTTTGCCCACTCACCCGCCCACCGAGGACTACACCAGGGGAGAGGTGCTCTGTGCGGGCTTCACACTCTTGGAGGAGTCCAGCACCGTCACCAAGGTTGGCTAAACTATCATCGGATAATGCCGCCAAGTCACCTTGTGGCCCTAGACAATTGCTTGGTTTGCCTGCCCTGTTGGCCTGGCTGCATATTTAACTGAACCTCACACACAAAAACTAAAAATAAACCTCCAATAACTTGTGTTGTGTTTTTAGATTACCTACTACAACCAGGCCACGCCAGTTGTTCTGGCCTACATCTCCACAGACGTTGCCGGCCTCTCCTCCAGCTTCTACAGCACATTTACTGCCTGCAGCCTCTTCCTGGAGGCCAACAAGGATAGCCTCGGAGCTCCGTGATCTACTTTGTTTTGACACTAAAGGTCTCCCTGCAAATAGGAATGTCACATCATGGAACGAGTCGCCTCCTCTCAGTCTCACTGCTGCTGGGGAGGAAGTCCTGTTTTGTAATAAGTCACATTTCAGTGCCTCTCTGAGGTCAAGAGTTATGGAATGTTTTGCAGAACGATGAAACGTCACGAAGCAAAAGCGCACAAGTACATGTTCTGCCTCTTTTTTAAAGCCAGTATATTACAAAAACCTTTCTATGCAATTCTGATTTACGAAGAGATGATTTAAATATGTATTATGATTTGTTTCAACATCTCCCAACTTGATTTTGTCGGCAGTGCAACTGAGATTTTAAAGGTGCTCAAAAATGAGGTGTTGTAAACTTTTTTGCCTTATTTTTTTTTGGACCTCCACCTCAATAAGTTCAAATGTATTTTAAATTAAATAATAGGCAGTTTACATGTACATGCAGTGTATAAAATACGATATTTTAATAATAAAAGTGTTTTGTAGAGATGCACTTAAACTGATTTTATAGGATTTTGACACAAGTTCTGAGAGATTAAAATGCTTTCATTTCACAAAATAAATACAGTGTTTTGGATTAAGTTCATGTCAGCTGTTTGTGTTTAACCCCAACCACCTTGCATTCTTATTAGGGAAAGATAAGGCTGACAGTTTTAGTGTTGTAGTCTGAGCTGGTGTCGAGGAGATGCACATAAAAAACAAATAAAATAGTTAAACATGACACTCTTAAGAGTGTGAGATATAAATTATCTATTGGCTTTATCTGTTTTGTTGTTGTTTTTTCAGATCTTGAATTTGTTGAAAACCCCCAACTATTTTTATGCTAAAAAATCCACATTCCTAGAAAAGAAAGTCCATAAAGTTTAAAGTTTCGGAAAATTAGTTGTTATAACACATCCCGGGATGATAATTTCTTTAAACATATTGTAAAGTAAAAAAATAATAATAATTGTAATTAGTCTATAATAAAATTGTGAAATTTGTTCTGGAGAAGAAAGTTTTAATTTCCTAGATTGCAGAGTTTCTTGCAGAACGCTCTCATTGGACCACAGCTAATCACGTGACCAACCAACCCGGAAGCAGGAAACTTGCATTCAGCTTTTTTAAAAAACATCGAGTAAATGTAGTAAATATTTATAGTTCCAATATGAATCAAGACTGTAGCAGGAAACTACAAACTGCAACAAGAGAAAAAATTAAGAACTTTAACTTTCTGCGCGGTGAGTTTTATAATTCATATGTCTGAAACATGAATAACAGCTTAGTTAAAGGTCAGTGAAATAAAAACACAAACTTTCTGCTTTTCCTAAAGGTCGAGAGGTCCGTTCGGGTGAGTTCTGGGATGTAGTGGTCGTTACAGCTGTCGACAGGAGTCAGAAAGACGCATATGAGCTGCAAATTAGCGAGAAGGTCGACCGGAAGGAGCTTCCCCTCGGAACTCACTATAAAGTCTTCTCAGACCCTCCTGGGTGTAAAATAGGTCAGAACTAGTCCGTCAGACAAGGATATAATCACGAGGGATTTAATCTAACTGTTTACTTGTTGTCTTGTTTTAAAGGGAATGGAGGCTCCACTCTGTATGCTCTGCAACAGCTGGAAGACATTTATGGACAAACTCTGAGTGGACTGAGAGTCCTTCTCATCCATGCAGGTGAACGCCTTTATCTGTCTTATTATTGGATTAAACAGAGAAAATAAAACATCTACGTCAGTATGACTGCACATAATTTATGATCTTGTTGTAAATTACTCATCAGAATTATTATGTTTTAACTACAAATACTAAAAAAGGCTGAAATGCTCTTTGCTGTTTTCACATCTGGGATTGTTTTTTTCCAATTAACCCAGACTGATATTAATTTTTAACTTTTCATTTGTTTTTTCATGTTAATGGTGTAAAAAGGCTTTGCTCAACAGAGTGTTATGATCCTGATCCTGATTAAATAATGTGTCTCTAAGGCTCAACAAAATAACAAAAGAAGCTCCAAAAATTGTTTTTAACCCCCCCGCTGCCCTTGGGTCAAATGACCCACCAGGCCTCAGTCTCAAAACTGAGGCCTGTTGGGTCATTTGACCCAAGGGCAGCGGGAGGGTTAAAAAAAGCTATAGCTTTAGAATTTGGCTACCTCTGAGTGACATGGACAAAACTATTCAACTGGACCTCTTATACACAGCTTGCATTTCTCACATCCTTCTCTTGCTTCAAAGGTGGGTTCAGCCAGCGTCTGCCCAGTGCCAGCGCTCTGGGAAAGATCTTCATGGCTCTGCCGCTGGGTGAGCCCATCTACCAGATGTTGGAGCTCAAACTGGCCATGTACGTGGATTTTCCATCCCAGATGAAGCCCGGCGTCCTGGTGACCTGTGCGGATGACATAGAGCTCTACAGTATAGGCGAGGAAGAGAGGGTTACGTTTGACAAAGCTGGGTTTACAGCGTTGGCCCACCCCTCCTCTCTGTCTGTGGGGACGACCCATGGGGTGTTTGTGTTGGATCTGCATGAAGGTTCCTCTCACCCGCAAATGGAGACTGCTTCCTGTCTGCGCTTTCTGCACAAGCCGAGCATCGAAAGGATGAGAGACTGTGGAGCTGTTTGCAAGAAGCAGAGTGGATTGTCTTTTGTGTTCGATAGTGAATTTGTTTACACAGACAGCACGTATTATGTAGATTTTAAGACTGCCAAGTCTCTTCTGAATCTGCTGTGTGAGCTGGGGCCTCTGAGCTGTGAGATTGATGCATACGGGGACTTTCTTCAAGCTTTAGGCCCTAAAGCCACAGTAGAATACACCAGCAACACTGCTAATGTCACCAAAGAGGAGCACAGTCTGGTTGAAATCCGCCAGAAGATCTTCCGTCTTCTCAAGGGCACCCCCCTGAATGTCATCCTGCTGAATAACTCCAAGTTTTATCACGTCGGGACCACCTCGGAGTACCTGTTTCACATGACTGAGGACAAGGCGCTGAGGAGCGAGCTGGGCCTCCTGTCGTCCGCCTTCAGCGTGAGTGAAAACTCCTCAGGCTGCTGCATCATGTACAGCGTCCTCCATCCCAGCTGCTCTGTGGGAGCCGGATCAGTGGTGGAGTACTCCAGACTGGAGGCGGGGGTGTCTGTAGGAGGGGGTTCCATCATCAGCAGCTGCTGGATCGGTCCAGGACTAGCTGTGCCAGCTGGAGTCTTCATGCACTCTCTGTGTGTGAACCACAGAGAACAAACTGGGTTTGTCACAGTCTTCTTCAGGATTAAGGATGACTTGAAGCTCAGCGTGGATGCGCCTGCGTTCATGGAGGAGCTGAAGCTTTTAGGGTTCAGCTTGTCATCGTGTCTGTCCCACTGGGGTATGGATCAGGAATTTCCGAAGTTCTCCAGTGACAGCTGCAGTTTGTGGAACGCTCGTTTGTTTCCTGTTTGTTCTGACCAGCCAAGTTCCTTCTCGATGTCTCTGGCGATGCTGCAAGCAGTCCAGAGGGGCTCCATGAGCGCCACTCCCAAAGACACGGTGTTCATGTCAATGCAGGACTGTTTGCAGCAAAAAGACCTGAAGGAAATGTTGAAGCTTAGGAGAGGACTACATGATGACATCACTCAGAGAAAAGTCAGCCAATAAAACAACCATGTTGGTGATAATTATGTCACTTATTTTTTTTTCTTATTGGTAAAAAAAAAAGGTAATCCTTCATAAGTTTGGCTTCTATCAACAATGTTTTCATTTATTATATGGCTTGAAAATTGTCCGACTGTCATGAGAAGAATGTATTAAATACAGAGACAAAAAGAGAAACTATTAAATTATTTCACATTTAGGGTATTACTTTTGCGGCCAGATAAAATGTTAATGAGGGCCAGATTTGGTCCGCGGGCCATGATGTTTGACACTTGCACTACAACATAGCAGAGATGCGCTGCCTACGTCTCAAATGAACTGCAGCATGGTACTTCATTGATGTTTTTATTCTTTTATTCACAACCTAAATTGCATTTTGCTCTGTTAAAATTAAATGTTTGCTAAAAGAGAAATCTGTCTGTGTCGGGCTTATTGTCACATCCTAGGTCTGTTTCTCAAAAGTTAGTTGTGTTCTGAGAGTGTTGTTTTTACTGATTTAGAGTATTTATTTCATCTTCTGTGGACTTGACTTTGAAGACAAATGTGCTAATAACACAATGAAGGAAATGTAAAATGCACAATTTAAATAAAGATAAGATTTCTGGTAAATCATCATTTTGTCCAAGTTCTGTTTTTTATTTTTTTTTCTTAGGTCAGGTATTTCATCTGAACAAAAACAGGAAAATAAGTCATTTAAAAACTAAAGATCAACACAGTTTGAACTTTTATTTGTGTTGAAAGATTTGATTTTTTCCTGTCAATGCAAATTTTTGTAATAAATTACAGTCATGTGTTCTTTATTCTGCAGTACGTTCCACTGATCATCCGCTTTGTTTTACAGTTTCTACACACAGCAGAGGCAGGTTGGCTGGGTGTCACGTTCCAGCCAGAGGTGTTTATTTTTAGCCGTGAACCTGTTTTATCTGGACCCTCCGCAATTGTGTCCAAGTGTGAGATTGTGTTCCTGTCAGACTCTCAAAACAGGAGCAAAGAGAGGAGGAACCCTTCAATGGGAAATTACAAATCAAGACCATCTCAGACCTGCACAGGTAAGAGCCTCAAGGTTTTTTTTTTAATGTTTTTTTTATTTCCACAGGACTGAGAGACAGTTTTTTTTTAAATTCTGGTTGTGGGGACGTGAAGATGAGTGGAAAAAGAAGGTGGGCGAGTCGTACTCTGTGATGATTGAGAAGCTGGAGGATGACTTCCAGCTGCCAGAAAGTGCGTTGGCGGACCTTCACCTGGCTTTCAGGTGACAAATTATTTTCTACAATTGAAACTTAGTCCATGTGAGTCATTAGTCAAACGTCAGCATATTCTGCTTAGTTGGATCATTTTTCTGTCTGCGTGGTTTTAGTTCAGATGAGGCTTTTCAGAAGGTGAATGTGAACTACCGAACAGAGAAGGGGCTGTCGCTGCTGCACCTCTGCTGCGTGTGCGGAGGTATGCACAAGTCTAAGAATAACTGTTCTGTAAAATGTGTCATGGGAGGGGAGGATTACTGGAGTATGACTGACAGCATTGTTTGGAAATGACCTTTGTAGTGTCTGTGGCATAAAGTAGGTTAAAGTAAACAGAAGTGGTGCAGGAAACTTCACATGAAGGTGCAAAACATGTTGCATTTGCTGCAGTTTGCTTCCCTTCCCTCCTTTTATTAATGTCTCATTAAATGAGTGAACTGTTCTACAGGGTGAATCAAAAGTCTCAGGACAACCTTTTATTATAGAACTAAAAGACAAAATGAAATATCTGAATATCCCAGCAAGTAATGGGTGACAGGGTCTAACTTTTACGCTATGTCCGGAACATGGCCACCATCTATAAAGCCGCTCTATTGGATCAATTAAAATTTTTTCCAATGGGAACGTGGTCATGTACCGTATCAAAGAAGAACAGAATTGTCTCAGACATAGGTTGCTGCCGTTACTCTTGTGGTTCAAATGTTAACACAGAAAGTTGCAACAACAACTGTGATGCACAATTCAATGTTCTGTCCCTGTTAAAACTTCCCCCTTTGTTTCTGAAACACAAGGGTGTCCTGAGACTTTTGACTCACCCTGTATAATTACTACATGATGTCATTTGTTTGTATTCAGGCAACAAAGAACATTTACACACGCTGATGCTAAAGGGCCTTCGTCCTTCTAGACTAAGCAGAAATGGTTTCACTGCTCTCCACCTGGCTGCCTATAAGGTGAGCTGAGCACGTTTCACTGAGAGCTTTTGTACCACTTGGTGGAGTGCAAGCGCACCCAGAAGCCCGTGCGACTGCTGCTGCACAGTGACGTGTTGGACTCATGCTGTTCGAGGATGGCGTGCTTTATGTGTTGTGTTTCTGTGCCACAGGACAACGCCGAGCTGCTGACTGCCCTCCTCCACGGCGGGTCAGACGTGCAGCAGGTGGGGTACGGCGCCATCACGGCCCTGCACGTCGCCACTCTGGCTGGGCATCAAGAGGTGAGAGAAAATGAACATCCGCCTCAGATGGGACTCATTTTTTAATCTTGATACTTTGCCATGTCTGCCTATTATAGGCTGCAGATATCCTCCTGCAACATGGGGCTAATGTCAACGTTCAGGATGCTGTGTTTTTCACCCCACTGCATATCGCCTCCTACTACGGCCACGAGCAGGTCATTCACTTGAATATTTGACATTTAATTATTGTGTTAAACCTTTATTTAACCAGATAGATCTAATTAAGATTAAAAATATCTCTTTTCCAAAATTGGAACTAACCAATAATGGCAGCAGCACACAGACATTACCAAATTGTAAAACCAGGTATCAAAGTAAATATTGTACATCATGATGAATATAGAAAACGAGAAAAAAAATCACATTTTAATACAAGATTCTATTCATTATGGCCTTTAGAAAAACGTTAAGAGGAGGTGGGGTTGTGAACTATAGACCTTTGTGATGCAGCCTAAGCTTTTATCCTTAATGTTTTTTTTTTTATTTTCTCATCTAAAAAAATCTGGTAAAAATGACCAATAAAAAAAAAAAAAATCTAATTTTCTCGCTGCTTTCTGCCTCCCAGGTGGCGAAGCTTCTGCTAAAGTTCGGAGCCGATGTGAACGCGAGCGGTGAGGTGGGTGACCGACCACTGCACCTGGCTGCAGCCAAAGGTTTTCTCACCATCATCAAACTGCTGGTGGAAGACAGGAGCAGAGCTAACGGTGAGACCCCAGAAGCCAAGCTGAGGTTCACTTCATACCACAGGTCTGCAGATAAAACCCAAGATGTGGGTTTCTGCACTGCCTTCCAAATTATTGTGCAAATTATATTGTTCCTAAATAGTCGATATAAATGACAGTCGGCATAATTCTCAAGTCATGAACTGTAGTTCAAATGTTATTAAAAAAAACTTACAATGATAATGGTATTTTAAATTTTTTTCAAAAAATAAACTCAAATGCGCTGTTCCAAATTATTACTCTAAACAGAGTTTCAAAACATTTTATAGCTTGTAAAGAAAATAGTGATTTGTTGAATTTGCAGCAGTAGGAGGTCATAAGCTCACTTCTGTTGAACAACACTTACAGGTTTCATTTGAACCAAAGTCTGAACTTCCTGCTTTCAGAAACCATCAGGAGGTTAACTAATGATCACAGGCTCAACGTTTGCTCTCCTTTTCCCAGTAAATGCCCAAGACAACGAAGATCACGTTCCGATGCACTTCTGTGCACGTTTTGGTCACCACGACATCGTCCGTTTTCTCCTCCAGGAAAACCTTGACGCTCAGCCTCATTCTGTCAACATCTACGGGGATACGCCGTTACACCTGTAAATACAGTCTAAGCTGTCTCCTTCACAAGTTTTGTTAGATGGCTCGATCTTTTCTGTAAACACTGTTCCATCAGGGCATGCTATAATGGCAAATTTGCTGCCGCGAAGGAGATAATCCAGCTGTCTGGAACAGAAAGTCTTTCGAAGGAGAACATATTCAGTGAGACCGCACTTCACAGGTACAGTCACGAACACGGCTGCTTTGTCTTCTGAGGTGAAGCTCTGATGTGCTAACGAGTTTTATTTCTGATGTCACAGCGCGTGCACTTTCGGTAAAGATATAGAGATGGTCAAATTCTTGCTGGGCCAGAACGCCATGAGCGTCAACTTCCAGGGCAGAGACGGACACACAGGTGACTCTTCAATGACAACACTGTTTATCTGCGCAGCTAAGATCCATACCAAGTTCACCTTTTATTTATTTATTTATTTATTAGCTCTCCACAGCGCGTGTTTCCACGGCCACATCCGCCTGGTGCAATTCCTGCTGGACAGCGGAGCAGACATGAACCTCGTTGCCTGCGACCCCAGCAGGTCCAGCGGGGAGAAGGAGGAGCAGACGTGCCTGATGTGGGCGTACGAGAAAGGTGCGTTCTAGTACAAGTGGGAGCGAGGCGGCTCTTAAAGATTAACTTGAGTCCAGGGCTCGTGTTTATCAAACTTACTGGTCATTTCTACAAAATGCTTTAGGGAAGGGGGGGTAAAAAGTTATCCCGGCAACTTACATTTACACTTAAGTCTGAAAGTAGGAGTAAATTTCAGAAAATCTCAACTCCTAAGACTAAAACTCCACTTTAAGAGGTTTGGTAGATACGGGCCCCGTGTGTTTCCCAGGTCACGACGCCATCGTTACTTTGCTGAAACACTACAAGCGTCCAGATGATTCTCCGTGCAATGAATACTCCCAGCCAGGAGGGGGTGAGTCATGACCACCTTTAATAAAACCTCTGAATAATCTTCCACTAAAAACGCCTCGAATGCTTCTTTCAGATGGGTCCTATGTTTCGGTTCCGTCTCCTCTGGGGAAGATCAAAAGCATGACTAAAGGTAGTGAGGGGGACCGACTGACATGTCTGCTCACGCTGTGTCTGTTGCCAAGGGGATGACTTTAGATGCTCATCAGAACTGTGTGCTGGTCTTCTTTTTCCTTGCTGAATTGCTTGCTGTGTGAATTATAGATAACTCTACTTGAATGTCATCATCAATCGTACAATCATACACATATTGAGTGTATGTACATTTTCAACTGCAATGTAGTAATTGACTTGTTGTATAAAGCCTCTCAGAAGTAGTTTGTACTTTGTTTTACACACATTTAAACTGACAAATATTTTCTTCCTGTATTTTCAGAAAAGGCAGAGGTTCTTGTCCTCAGGGCCAGCCTCCCGTCTCATTTCCACCTTCAGCTGTCTGAGCTGGAGTTTAATGAAATTATCGGCTCTGGTGGGTCCATTCCTCTTTGTTTTGCTTTTCAGCTAATGTGCTTGCAAATCTGATAACAACATTGACGAGCGTGTGTGTTACATACTCAGGCTCCTTTGGGAGAGTCTACAGAGGCAAATGCAGAAACAAAATTGTCGCCATAAAACGGTATTTATTTCTTTTTTTTTCCATCTGCAATAGTAGAAAGTGGTGCAGTATCTGTCCTCTGTTTCGATCTCCTGCTCTCTACAGCTATCGAGCCAACACTTACTGCTCAAAGTCGGATGTGGACATGTTCTGCAGAGAGGTCTCCATCCTCTGCCGCCTCAACCACCCCTGCATCATCCAGTTTGTGGGGGCGTGCCTGGACGACCCCAGTCAGTTCGCCATCGTCACGCAGTACGTCTCTGGAGGCTCGCTGTTCTCCCTGCTGCACGAGCAGAAGAGGTGAGAAAAAAACACACTTAAATACCAACATGTTTTATTATAAAGCATCGAATCGAATCTTTTTCTGCCATAAGGCGAGTCAACAAACAGCTAGAATCATCACACAGCTTAGAAACGGTCTAAAGAAACGAGAGCGGTTAAAAAATAAAAGCTAAATGCTTCAAATTGATTTATAATGGCTGTGAAGAACTACTAATAATCCTAAGGTTGAGTCAAATCTATCATAAAAACATACAACGTAAGCACAAATAAATACATATTCCATGGATATAATGTATAAAATAAAACGTAAACTTTTAACTAGTTGAATTATTATTGTTAATATTTCAAGTAATAATAAAGTATATTATTATTATTATTTACCTGTTTTGTAGTCAACTTTTAGAAAACGTTCACCTGATAAAACTTGTTTCGACTGATATTAGCTAACCATCTTCTAAACAGGTCAGGTTTGTCTAAAAGGTCGTAAAAATAGTCAAATATATAATTTTATTTTACACTGTGTAAATATTTTATAAATCAGAGGCAAAAATAGCTTGGAATGTTTAATGATTTGTTCTAAATTGTAGCATGATTCAGCAGAGTGCTTCATTTTCATTTTAGCCTCTTTGCCTCAACAAATTTGTCGACATATACTTCAATATATAAAATATTTTATTGAGTTTTATTAAGTTAAGATGCAGGCGTGCATCTTTCACACTACATGTGTAGGTGCTAATGAATCAGATGTAAAAGGAGATATTTGGTGCTGTAGAGCTTGTTTGCACAGGTCTCATTATCATCCAGCGTCAGGTTCGCCGGTCTCTGCCCCTCAGCCGGGACCCACATTGATCCGTATAAAGTGTTCTGCTAACTGTGTGGCCAGGTGCTGTCTTTATAGACTGTCCTATCGATCTGTTGAAAGTGCTGCGTTTGATTGGCAGAGCCCATTGATCCGGAGCTAAGTGGTTGCTGCTTTAATGATGTGTCAATGGACAGGCTCATCGACCTGCAGTCCAAGCTCATCATTGCCATCGACGTGGCCAAGGGCATGGAGTACCTGCACAACCTCACCCAGCCCATCATCCACCGGGACCTCAACAGGTTGGAGTGGCAGTAACTACATGTGTGCTGCCGCCACGGTGTTTATGCTCTAACATTACAGCCGTCTTCCTTCCAGCCACAACATCCTGCTTTATGAGGACGGACACGCGGTGGTGGCTGACTTTGGAGGTGAGTGTTCAGAATGCATTCACCCGTTCAGTCACAAAGTTGTTTTATTGTTCAGCGGGACTACACTACATTGAAATGTGGTTGATGTTGGTTAATTTGAGCAAAACTTCAGTGTCTATCGTTGTGTAACTTGTATTTTTAGGTAATTTTGTTAAGAAAATAGAACCCACATAGTAACAGTTTGGTTAAGTAGCATCAAAAGCATTTAAAATACAAAAACTGCAATAAATTTATTGTTTTTTAATGTTCATGATGTGTTCCATCGTCTCACTTTAGGATGAAGGAATGTCGCCTTTCAAGCCAAAGTATTAAACAAAGATGTCATGTGATCAGTTAGTGCTCAGAGTATGTGTCGGAGACGACTCTCAGCCACAACCACACCCAGTTGTAGCTCGATATGTGTAAAACTAACTGAGTTACTTTGTAACAGCTACGACTAACTCTGACCCTCTGTTTTTCTTTCCCCTGCAGAATCCAGGTTTTTACAGTCAGTAGACGAGGACAACATGACCAAGCAGCCGGGGGTCAGTAGGTTTTTGCTCCCCTTCCTTCCTCTTACACTAAAGCCAGAATATGTCACTTCAGGGGAAAATAAAAGTATATGCTGGTGTTTGGTGGGAGTTGAAGACAGAGCTCCTGCTGGCACCTTCTGCCATCAATTACCCACCGGCTAAAAACTGCCTTCATGCAGAATTTATCTGAATGTGCTGACTCGGCACTACAGAGTGCTTAGCCTGCAGTTTGATGTTAAGTGTGTTGCATCTCTTGGGATCTGCCTGTTGTGTCAAACTACTTGCCCTTGCCAAAAAAAAGGAGTATTTATTACAATAATTGGGCCCCATTTCATGTGTGTTTGTAAGTGTCTGTGTTTGGTGTTATTTAGACAATTTAAAACACATCAGTCACAAAAAAATGGCTTTATGTAGTTTTTACCTCTGTTGTGTGTGTGTGTGTGTGTGTGCATGCAGAACCTGCGATGGATGGCTCCTGAGGTCTTCACACAGTGCACTCGCTACTCGGTGAAGGCGGACATGTTCAGCTACGCCCTCTGTCTGTGGGAGCTGCTCACTGGAGAAATCCCCTTCGCTCACTTGAAACCAGGTGATTTGGGTTCTTCTTTGTGTGGGACGAAAATATGTTTATACAGACGGGTTCCAACCAGTCTTAACTTCGTGTCTAAAGTATTTTCATTGGGACAAGATTTAAGAATATAAAAGGAGAAGTGACCCACACTTGTTGTGGTGTTTAC
>JAVKLF010000083.1:10909392-10921983 GCA_034783495.1 Millerichthys robustus | reverse complement strand
ATCTTAAAAGCTTTGGCAAACTTGAAAAGTGGAAATTGGCCAATTCGGCTCGAGTGTAAACGAAATAAGACGCTGCAGAATTCACAAATAGTGAGTGTGCCAGTTCGTTTTCACGCCTTTTGTTTTTGCCTTCCACTTGTTTAAAGTCAATAAATGTGCATTCAACCAACATATCTTGTATTAACATCAACACACAAACATGTTATTATCATTACTGATGGGTGCATAGTCCCAGTTTTAGGCGCCTGATCAATTGTGCAAATGGAGCAGCTACATCCCCATTACATATTCGGCACCCGTGACCTCAGTCGGTTCATGAAGTGATGTTGACAATCCTCTTCAAAACCTACAACACACTGTGTCCTGTCTGCTGCAGGCGCTGTCCTGCAACAGTGATGACGTATTTCTAGCAAAGACAAAACTCTAACATTAGAAATATGCCTCATTTTAGAAACTGTGTAAAAAAACAACACTTTCTTTCCAGGTTTAATTTGAGAAAAAATTAATTCAGACACAATACAGTTCCTATTTCTACATTAGTAACTAAAAACGACCATGGACATTTTAAACATGACTTGCAGTTTCTGAAAAATCTTTATATGTACCCCTAGCTAGCAAAATTCGCCATGTAAAATCTTAATTTTGTTGCATTCTTGTCGGCTACTTTTGCTGTGGCCCAGTTGTACTGGGAAGTGGGAATTTTCCACTTCCAAGTAGTAAATTTAAACTGGAACGCCACTCCAGTAGGAATTCCCTGTCTGAAAATGGGAGTGTTCGGAGTTCAAAATGACAGATACTCACCACAACTCAACAGGGTGTGAAACTCTTATTTTTACTTTTAATAGTATTTCAGTATTATTTTTTTCATATTCAGTCAGGCGTACACGTAGTAATTTTTACTGTTTATAAGAGGATGTGTTAAAAAACTGTTTTAAGGCCCTATAATTTCTGGGATGTGGAAAATGTTGATGGTATAAATAGCGCAACATGCATAAAATCGGATTAAATTCAGTTTACCTTCATGCAATTAGAAGAACACTGAATAACAGTGACACCTGTATTTGTATTTCAAATTTCACAAGCCTTAAATGAAAATCAGCACAGTATCAGGAAATAAAATATTGCAATATTTCAGTATGTCAATATTTTATTACACCCCTAAAGACTTTGTGATATCAAGATATGTGGTATCGATGAATCTGGTGATTCACCACTAGTCATTATATCAAGGGAAAAGGCATTACTTCCTTGAATTCCTTTCTTTAGCAAAGCCAAACAAATCAATTATTGGACAAATCGTGGTTCTATCTGCTCAAATGTGAAAATCACAACATAAAACAACTTTGCTTCGAACAGCAGGAGTGAGCTCTTTAACAATAACAAAAACATTACATCACTCTAGTCAAGTACAAAGAACAATGAACATTTCATTAAAGGCACGGTAAAATCGTTAGCCTACTTATCTTAGTTAAACTAGCCAATATTCGATTTAAATGGGGTTTCCCCACCCTTCCATTTGCCTTTATTATCAACATTAGTGGTGGTTTGAGTTAGCAATACTAGCAGGTGGCGCGTGAGAAATGTGAGGTAAGAGGCCAGAGATGTCTGGTTGTCATACCGTCACACACGGTTACCAAAACACCTACAACAAAGAAAGAGACCAGCCGACTCACCATAGTAGGAAGGCGGGATGTCCGTCACTCTAGCCATCATGGCACCTGATAGAACCAACGCACCGCCGTCGTCCCGGTCTCGGAGTCCGCATATGAGAGTCGGGGTGAACTTCAGGTCGATCCCCCGAACACCTCGCACTGCTCGTGTCGAGACAAACACGGCAGCCCTGGAACGGGGTCTCGAGCTCGTTTGGCCGCTCCGTGAGGATGCTGGAGCCACGCAGCCGAGCGTCGGTCGTGTTTACAGCGCGACGTCATTAATTATTCCTGAACGTCAATAAAGGGGCCGCGTCGCTTTGTTCCCCCTTTGTTAGGACGGTTCTGATATCAAACCGTTACCGGGAGAAAACACGTGAAAATCCTGCTGTTGTCGTCTAAAACTAGTGAGATAATCCCGCTTGTTATTATGTCTGCGCTGATTTATTCAGCTACTACTGTGATATTTATGCTTCATTTATTCACCCGTCGGAGAAACACTGACCCCAGCTGGATTATTTTGGAATTGCAGCTATTTTTTGTTTTCTTTGTCTTGACTGTGCTCAACTTGTTAAAGGGATCTCTGACTACTTACGCATGTTGGTCTTAATATGTTGTTGTTTCTCTGTTATACTAAAAGTTGTTGTTTGTGATACGTGAAAACATCAAATTACTTTCAAAAATTGTCTATGTTTTTACATTTTATCCCGTAAACACGTCGCCATTCTGTTACTGATGCAATGCATTTTGGGGAAGATGCTGGGTTGCAGTTGAGACTAAAAAAAACAACGAGTCATGGCTAAAAATCTGTATTTTGTATTAGTTCTGCACAATATAGGAGTTGGAAGCCAGAAAGTTGCCACTGAGAGCGACTGTAGTTTTGTGTCATGATCTGCTTTTTTTCCCCAACAAAATTAAACAACTGAATGAACATCCTCTGAGACTGGTTATTCCATAATTTTTGCAAGGGGTTGTATTTTCAAGAAGATATGACTTCATAAGAAAAATGAAATACCCTTAACAGTTTTGTCCATCTTCAGTTTTTAGTTTCAGTCCCTTTTGGTCCCTTAAAAACGAGGCATCATTCATGAAGCTGAATTGATGTTGCCATGGCATAAAGGAGCAGAAGACTGGAAGACTTTTCTTTCAACTGACTGGAGACACACAACCAATCAGAGAAACAACCAGTTCACGAATAACAGGAAATTGCCTCTGCGTTTGGTGCCAGCTGTGGAGTCAATGATATGTTTGTAGGAGAAAACAATTTGCAAAGGAATTGTAGATTTTTATCTTCTATAAGACAGAGAATGAAGGTCTTACAGCCTATTGAGTTGCTGATTCTATCATTGTCCACATAAAATCGAGGTTAAGTAAGGTTATAAGATGCAAATCTGGTGCAGTTTCTCTGAACTTTTAATTTATTTGAGTTTTGTTGAACAAGGCCGACGGGCACAAGTTGCGGGACAATATAATGAATGAAAAGAAAAATCTGCTTCTGGCTTTGAAAACATGCAAACTGAAGAAAATAGAAAGACAGTACATTACATTTGGTTCAGCTCAGGCAGACTGCTGCTCAGTGACTCTGCAGATTGAAGGCTGGAGGTAATTAAAAAAACGGTTTTGTTCTGTTGTCATTTGTCTTGTATGTGTCAGTGTTTACCTCCCAGGAGCTGTGTTTGGAGATGTGTTCTCCAGACATCAGGAACATCTCTAATCACAACACAACATGCTGCAAGCTACCTAATCCTCAGAAGTCTCAACATAAAGGACCTTTTATTAGAGTCTCTGTCTTCCTAATACAGATCATTTATTGGATGCAACTTTTCTGTAAAATGATACACTCATAGAAGCACAATTTCTCCCAAAATAGGATGGTTTGTGTCACGGTGCAAACAAAGCTGTGACTCGTGCTTTCTGCTCAGTGCTATATGCACAATTTTCCAAATTTAGCAACTTGTGATAGACTAAAATTTAAATGCCATGAACTGGTGCAAAACAAGCAAAAATCACTCACACTTACTTTATTCAAGGCCCTAAAACATCAGTAAAGGAAAGACTTTGTTCATAAATGCTTTTGACTTCATATTCTGGCACAGAAGCTTTTGATTCACAGGTTCATCTGACAAATGGTTTTCTCCACAATCTTTGAAAACTCTGAGAACAAGTTTTAAATAATACATTATGCTCATTTCCAGACAACATCCTGTGCTTCTGTCACATCAGTTTTTCTTGCACGCACATGATTTGCATCGTCCACAAAAGGCTTTCTTTATTTATTTTATGGCAACTTTAAAAGAGTAATCCAATAATTCAGAAATCTATAAATTCCCTTCAATCAGTCAGAAAGACAGAAAATGTGATTGCACTGCGTGAAAATGCTTCATTACTAGAATTATATGCAGTTTAGATGACTGTAATTCCCAAAGTTTGCCTTGTGTGTTGTGGCAGTATGTTGTTTAAATGGAACAACACCTTCACAGTCACAATTATGACTAGAAGAAATAAAGTAAACATAATACATCAGTGCACCATCTCCATCTTTTACCGCTTATCTGTACTCAGGTTGCAGATGCAGCAGTTCCAGGACATCCCTCTCCCCAGCAGCACTTTTCAGCTGGTCCTGGGGGACCCTTGAGGCGCAGGCCAAAGATGATACATAACCCTTCCAGTGAGTCCTGGGTCTTCCATGGGGCCTCCTAGTGGGAGGAGCCCAGAACACCTCTAACGGGAGGCGTTCAGGAGGCATCCTAATCAGATGAATCACTTGAACTGACTCCTTAAGATGCAGAGGAGCAGCAGCTCTAATCTGAGCTCCTCCCAGACGACAGAGCTCCTCATCCTCTCCTCCCCAAGGCTGAGCCTAGCTACCCAGAGGAAGATTAATTCAGATGCTTGTATCCGGGATCTGATTCTTTCTGTCATGATCCACGCCTCAGTTTTAAACTAAAATCATCTTATGCTGAGCATAGTGGAAGCTAAAGTTGCTTTGGTCACATTTAGTTATGGATGAGCTTATTTGTTTTTGTGAGATCTTAGAAGATGTGAGTGGTCAGAGTATTTGTTGGAGACAACTATCTGCTGCTAACACACCAGATTTCAGCTCAATATATTTTACAGTTAATGCCAAAGTTTGGAGCAAATAGCTAAATATGTAGCATTTTGATGAGTTTCATGAAAATACACCCAGTTGTTCACGAGATATTTTCTAACTGTACAGACAAACTAACACAGAGACACAGTCACAACCATTATCCTTTGATAACGCATTCTCACTACGTTTTGGTATAAATTTTCCTCTAGTATGTATAAATGGTCAGGTTGGCAACTTTTTGATGGGGTAGTCGTGTCAAAGCACGACCTGAAGCTCTCTGTGGAAAGTGACAGAGGCTGAGAGTTGTTTAGGACCATGAGGCGTACGCCGCCGAAGGAGGCAGAGCATCACTGAGGAGAGGGGCATGGATGGAGGGAGGTGGGTTAGTGGAGCTGCTGCGCTCTGATCCCGGTGATGCTGCCGCTCGCTCAGGTGTTGCATGCTGAGGAGTCCCGGTGCCTGCTCTCGACAAAGATGACGGCTTGCCTCGGATTCCAGGGGAAATGAAGATGAAGATGAAAGTGGTAATTGTGAGGGAGAGCTGGTGGGAGAAATGAATTCATTACTGTTCCTTTGTGCGGAGAAATGAGTTGTAGACTGAGACGTCTCTGACTTTTATTACAATTGATTTTTTTCTAGCATTCTGAAATCTATAAAGACTCATCTTGATGAAGGTGATTTTTTGTGTGCACTTGTTTATCAGAGAATGTTGAGTGAACTGGAGTGGCTCAGCTGACGTTTCCTCTGCAGACGAGCTGCTCTTTCTTCTTGTTGGATTTCTGCTTTCAGGACTGATGTTTGGTTTCAGGAACGTCTTGGAGCTTCCTGATCAGACTGAATGTCGACTCCCGTTTCTTCTTCTCGTCTCCAGTGTCAAGGGGTTGGTGGCATCATCCTCGTTACCGTGGTTACAGGCTTCATGTTGATGTACAATAGCGGCAAGGGATCATCCTCCTCGTCATTATCAGTGGAGGCTCCGGTTCCAGCCAGGAAAAGACCAGAGGGAACCCTCATGTCAACTCTGGAGGGCTACACTGGTGTTTTAGACTTCAAGGTAATCAGTTCCGTCATCATAGACGATTGATGATGTTGCACCTGATTCTCTCAGACACATTTTTATCTTGTTGCATTAGTCCAGGGTTTTGCAACCTGCTGCCACATGTGGCTTTTCACCCCCACTGAAGTGGCTTCTTGGAAATTTGACAAAACTGATGTATAAACCTGATGGTAAAAATCAATTTGACGTAAAAGTCATCATCTTGTGCATGGATATTCTGCAGCAGAATGACACTAAGTATAATAAAAAAAAGGCTGCCTATGTGAACTCGGTTTGTAATCTAATTAAAACACATCAGTTATTATAAATGCACTGGCTTCCTGCTTTTTCAGAACCAAACTTCAGATTCCACTAGAAAATTTTAAAAATTCAATGTTCAGTTTGTCTTTTGAACTAATACTTTGATTGCCTGAGTTTTCTTCTTGGTTTCTTCTTGGCAATTTTCATGACCTTTAACACTGCCTCAAAATCCAAAACAATAAAAAACAACAACAAAGAAGCAATTTATTTTTCTTGGATTTCCTTTTGTGTACGTAATCATCTTCTGTGTCATCAGGTCTGGTGATAAAACAATTTAAACAAAAGCGACTGGGATGAGGGTCAGCTCCTCCAAATCTGAGTCTATGGTCTTCAGTCAGAAAACTGCTCTCCCCTGGATGGAGATGAGGTGCTGCCTGAAGTGGAAGAGTTCAATTATCTTGGGTCTTAGGGTAGCTGGACTCTCCTTTAGAGCTAGGGTGAGAATTTAAGTTATCTGGAAGAGACATGCTGCTTCTCCACATCGAAAGGAGCCAGTTGAGGTGGTCTGGACATCTGTTAAGGATGCCTCCTGGACGCCTCCCATAGGGAGGTGTTCCAGACATGTCTGACTAGGAGGAGACCTGGGGTAAATTAAAATAAATCATAGTAGAGACTAAACCTTACAGGGTTTTATTTTTCTCAGGATCTATTCTCTTGTGATGATGTTTTCCTCGTACCAGCTCTAAATTCTCTTTGGTTTTTAATTTATAATTAATATGCTCATCATACAAAATTTAGCAGCAGAAGCACTCCACAAATCTACGGTGTAGATTTCTTCCAGGCTGCAGTAAGAAACATGGAGCTGTTTTTGGTTGGTTTTTTTGCTTTGGAGGACCTTTGTCATTCACAGTTTGTGAGCTGATACTCGATGACTCAGCATTTTCCATCTGGGGTGGACTTGTTAGCTCCTGTTGTGGTGTCAGGATTGATGGAGCAGAGCTGACCTGCTGTGAGATGTGTGTGGAGTGGGTGGATATAACCCTTCCGTGTCATCTAAGATCTTCTGCTCTGAAAATCTGGGCTCTGACACACATGCACACACACTCACACATCAACGAGCTTTATTGTAGACAGCCGCATGGAAATTCCCTGACACACTTAAAATTTTATGTTCTTTTCAAGTCAGAGATGCTTGAAAAGAGGAGATGGTTATGTACCTCATGGACCATGTTTACGGTCGGCTTCAGTTTCTGAACATGTTTTTATCTTGAGTAGAGAGAGGAATTATAATCTATAAAATGTTCAAGTTTAGGGTTTTTGCAGCACTCACAGCTCTTTTGCAACACATCTGCAGGTAGTTCTGTCTGTTATCTGCAGGTGTTTGCGAACTGGGCGAGACTCTGAACCCCCACTCCCTCTGATGTGTCCCATCAGTGAACGAATGTGATCTAAAGCACTGATTAGTCTTTGTAGAATGATTCATCCAGATTAGCTTGAAGCGATGTAATAGAGTTCTGAATGTGTCTGCGTGTGGAGAGCACACATGGTGTTTTAAAGTGATGTGAGTATCCTGGTTGGATAGAAAAGACTATATAATTACAGTCCATTCAGGTCTTCTGTAAATCATCCGTAGAGTTGAGACGATTCTTTCAACTCGAGCTAACAGAAATCTAAAACCCTGAGCTGTGCAGTATGGTTATCCTGGGGGAAAGTAGGTAGGCAGTGGCTTCTCCTTGCCTTCTGCTTGGATGCCTTTTATGACTTACCCAGATTAGGGTGCAGTTTAATGAAAAAAGATCATGCTGGGACAGGCCAGTGTTCCTGGATACACCATGAGGAGAGAAGGGTTAGAACATCGTGTATCAACTGGAAAATTAAAGGAAGAAGAAGTCGTGTACAACAGAGGGAGATGTTGACAGACATTATGGACCGTTAATATCTTACCTGCTGGAGTTCTTCCCCTACTTCTGTGTCCTGATTTTAACCACTGCATTTAATAAACTGACACAGATGCCAATTTATAAGACAGTGTTTGCATGAACCTCTGCGAAGTAATTGGGATTAGAGTTGTTATAAGTCTAAAACATCCAGTTTGTCCCATGCTCTAGCCTTTTCTTGTTAGTCTGGTCAGGATAAAAAGTCTTTTTTGTCTAACCTGAGGCTGTTAAAGAGTTTTCTACATAACATTTATAGATATCTAGGTAAGATACTGTATATATTCATAACCTTTGTGCAAAACTCCATTTCAAAAGATCTGAACGGCTCCTTTTATTCTTTCTGTAATGAGTTGTTGATTTCAGTAAAAAAAACAACAAAAAAAACATGTCGACCTTTAAATAATTGTCTGTAGACTCAATCCACATTGGCCTTTATAATCACAACGCCCGTGTTACAGCGTGAATGCGGAAGTGCTACTTTATAATGAGTTTATTTATTACCAGCATTATCCGTCTGTGCTCCCGCTGCTGCCTTTAACGCAGTCAGCCTTGAAGGAATATGTCATTAGAAAGTCAATAACTTTTTTCAAACGTCATTTTCTGATGTTCAATTTTAAACTCATGCAGAGACAACTTATCATGCCGAACAACTTTGGAAAAACAAGAATGAATTAGTAATGAGTTCTGAGCTGAGCCTTTCTAACAGATTAATTCCCAGAATATGGCCACAGAAAGTAAGGAATGCCCTGCTCGGAGTGTGGTGGAATACTGTGAATCATTTTTTTCTTCTGTATGTTTGTCAGCACGCATCCCATTCAGCAGATTTTGTGCTTTTTCAACAATTTACATGTCAAAACATTTAGCGCCTTCAGGACATTCTAGCTACGACTTTTGGTGTTTAAGCAATTTATACTTTTTGAGATATTTAGCTTTTTCTGCCATTTTTCTTCTCATAAGAAAGAAAGGAAGGAAAATCCTTCAAATCCTTCAAAATGTTCATAAATCTTTACTGTACGTTTTTACTTTTTTGTGCAAATTTCAGCTTCCTTCAGCTGCTATTTTGCTGATTTTAGCTTTTTTTTCAGGTCAACCATTACAACTCAAAGTTTATTATTTTGGATTTTCCTTTAATTTGAAGTAATGTACATTCATTACTCATTTATACAATCGCCTTACCTCCTGCCTCATTTTATTTTGAAAGACCTTTTTCCCTTTAATACTTGAATTTTGTTTGCAACATCAAGCTGTCAGAAGAAAAACATTTTTTTCTGTTTTACAACCATTAATTCTCCGTTTTGCTTTTATTTGTTTAATAAGTTGCCTAATTGTTGAACTCGCTAAATTCACACACTTGATGGGGAGAAATCTTTCTGTGTAGGAGAGAAAATAGCTGTTTGTGATTTTCCCCGTTAGGGCGGGGGAAGATGTGTTTGTGTGGTGAGGTGTGTAATTTGCTTCAACCTTCCTGTTATTTGGAGAGGGGGTCTGCAGAGAGGTGATGAGAAACGGCTTCTTCCAAGAAATGTGTTGGAGTTCCTGAGTAAGTGATGGGGACTTTGTGGCGTAGAGTCAAATATTCTAAAAAGTGGTTTTATTGCATTTATGCCCACCTACACACAAGGAAGTCACTCTGGAAGGGGTTCATAGTGTGTATGTCATCCACACACACACACACACACACACACATCCCTACCTCAGAACCTGATGGGGTGTGAAGCTCGGAGCACGGTTCAGAATGCCGATGCAGCTCTCCATTAAGGCTGAGAATAATTCATGTCAGGCGTCTCTGGGGTGTTTGCTGTCGGTTCATTCGGTTCAAACTCTCCGTTTTATTGTGTTCAAACCCGAAAACCTGGTCGGACACAATATTGTCAAAAATAATTCAGTCTGATGAAACAGCTCTGTAACTCATAACAACAAAAGCTCAGATACTGGATGTAAATTATGCGCCATTCTCTGAATGCAACATATTTAACATATTAGAAAGTCAACGCTGCGTTTAAATTAGGAATGCAAGTTATCAACTAATGAACTAATTTAAAGTTGATTGATCTTATTAATCGACTAATGATTAATTGACAAGTGGCCAATTTCCTAAAACCCTGAGTTTTCTCTTGTGTCAAGAGAGCCTTTCCATAACATAAAGGGCTAAACTTTTTATAATATGATGAATTTAATTAGGAAGCACATGATTATATTTTAACAAGTTATTGTGTCAGCTGTATTAAATACTGACTAAACAAAAGATTGGTTTTCTCACACATTGTTAAACGTGAAACATGTTTTTATTTCTGAAAAGAAAATACTGGATTCTATATTCAACTGTTGATGACTTAAATTATGCTGACTGTCATTTGTGTCGACTATTCAAGAACATCAAGAGAAAAATATTTGCATAATCATTTGGAATGCAGTGTAGTTACAGAACGTTATGAGCCACGAATCTTGATAAAACTCAAAAAGCTTTGTTTGCTACAAAACTCATTGAATGAAACAGCGATGCTGTCTGACCTTTGACCTCCACAGCCTCTAGACATGCACTGCAGGACTTGTGCCCTGGTGACCAGCTCTGGCCAGCTGACCAGAAGCATGAAGGGCGACGAAATCGACCGCTCCGAGTGCGTCATCCGAATGAACGACGCTCCCAGCGCAGGTTACCAGCAGGATGTCGGCCGGCGGACCAGTCTGCGCGTCGTGGCTCACTCCAGCCTCCAACGGGTGCTGCAGAGGAGGCAGGAGCTGCTGCTCAATGGGAGCCAGGACACCGTCTTCATCTTCTGGGGGCCGAGCAGCAGCATGAGGAGGGATGGGAGAGGCCATGTCTACAACAACCTCCGCCTGTTAAAGCAGCTGCAGCCCAAACTGAGAGTCTACATCATTTCCAGGATCAAGATGTTGAAGTTTGATGAGTTATTTAAGAATGAAACGGGCATTGACAGGTAAACTTTCACAGAACGAGTCTCAATTTTACTCATCTTTACATCCTACTCTCTGTTCAGAACTTTTTCATTTATTATTTCCTAAAAATACATTTTGTCACAATCCAGCAAATCAGTTTAAAAAAGGAAAATCCTCACTGAGATCCAATTATTTGACTTGAAAGGAAGACTAGAATGCAGAAAAGATAATTCAAGTTGACAGTTGTTACGAGACGACTGCGCTAAATACAGAGACACTAAGAGAAAGGATTTATTTTAGATCTAAAATATTACCTTTGGGGCCAGGTAAAACGATAGCAATAGCCAGATTTGGCCTGCGGACCTTGAGTTTGACACATGCGTTTAAAACATCAGAAACCATGAAGGAGAAAAGAATCAACACAAAAAGAACAACTACACAGAACTTTAATAAGCTGCACAAATAGATACAATCTTTTTAAACAAAATGTAAACTGTTTGTTGCCTTAAAGGCACAGAGAAGTCGTTAAACTAAGCATCACCTCAAGGCTGAGCTGGTGCTTGGTTCAGAACTCTTTCTAAATATGAAAATATTTGAGTTAATCTGATACCTTCTAATTGTTTGGGTGCACATGTGGTGTGTTTTAAATGAACTGTGGAAAATCCCGAACTGAGCAGGACAAATGAAACAAACAGATAAAGACGTTTGACAGACGTGAATCCAGCTATTCACATGAACTCATTTGCATACAAACAATAAGCCCGGCGGGAGGATAAGCGGATGTTGCATCTGAATGAGGGTTCGGTCTCTCAGGCTTTTGTGGAACAATAGTCAGTGTCAGAACTAATGTCTTATTTGTTGCTCTTTTTGTTTTGTCCTGTGCAGAGCACAGAAAATACAACTGTAGAACAAAAACCATACATATTTTTATTTATTTTTTTTGTTTTAATTTCAGGAAAAGCTCCAACTCGTGGCTCAGCACCGGCTGGTTCACCATGGCCATAGCCCTGGAGCTCTGTGGCAGGATTAACGTGTACGGCATGGTGCCACCCGACTTCTGCAGGTGCGTTTGGATTCAGTTAACTGTGCGGCAGTTTAATTCTGCTTTGCTCACTACAGCTGCAACTCTAAAACTTCTGCACAAGACAAACACAGAAGCTGCGTAAGTTAGTGAACACAAGCTCCTTCCTCAACTTTCACATCATCTTTAGTTCGGAGTTTTACGGTTTTCCAATTTGTGAGCCCATTGGGTTGATTATACATAGGTGCAGAGCAAAATGACATTTGATTTAAAACCCACCAGGTTATTACTTTTTGAAATCAGCTCTGCTCTCCATCAACTCCTGAGAGAAATTAGGTTTTTTTTTTTTACAGCTTTAGATGGTTTGCTATGATCATCACACAAGCTGGCCTCTCTAACTTTACCTCCCAGCTGGACAGCCTGTGTTAGCGAGACAAGGCTGAGATGGTTTGGACATGTCCACAGGAGGGACAGTGAGTCGATTGGTTTGGATGCGTCCAGAGGAGACAATTTTGGGACCCTAGGCAAGATTTCAGGTGGTGCCCCTCTTTCAATGTTTTAAAATCTCACTGCCAATTTACATACATACATAAGCAATGAAATGATTTTGTCTTTGATATTATTTTTTATATTTAGAAACCAGCCTGTCCAATTAAAATAGTTAATATAATTCATTTGAAACAAAATACCTCATAACT
>JAVKLF010000083.1:10898450-10909292 GCA_034783495.1 Millerichthys robustus | reverse complement strand
CTCTCTCTCTCTCTCTCTCTCTCTCTCTGGCCTCCTGTGAAGATCCTCCACTCATCCCACCGTGCCGTATCATTACTACGAGCCCTCGGGGCCCGACGAGTGCTCCGTATACCTCCACCACGAGAGAAGTCGACGAGGAAGCCACCACCGCTTCATCACGGAGAAGGTGGTGTTTTCAAACTGGGCTCGAACTCTCAACGTTCACTTCTACCAGCCCAACTGGAAGCCGAACGGCTCCCACACTTCAGGTCCAGCTGGTTCCTGAGACTCGCTGCACAGAGGATTCCTACGAGAGGGTGATGGACAGTTTCCAGCATGTCGATTTCCACTCTGGGCCGTCACGGGACAGCAGGAGGACAGAAACGAGCCGCTCGGGCCCGTTGGAGGACCGTGTTTGGCAGAAAAAGACTTTTGCACAGCAGCAGCTCAGGAGCCTCTGAAATGAGTTGGAAGTGGAACTCTAATCTGGTGGAGGTCACAGCTGGACAGCTTTAAAACCACAATGCTGCTTAACGAACGCTTGAACTGTCAGAAAGAGGACGTGTGAGAGCGCCCACACGTGTTCCTTCAAGATCGTATTTATAATGTTGTGCTGCTTAGTGAATATGTTTAGATTAAAGTCATTAGAAATGAATTTAAAGGAATCCATCCACCTCATTTTAGATATTTAACTGGTTTTCTCTAAACATCTCAAACCCATGTCTGACTTAGCTGTAGCCTTTTATTAGAATATTTGCATCTTTTCTTCTGACGGGCAGTTATGGGGCACCAAGTGTAAAAAAAATGTTCAGAAAATGTCACTAACACATTTTTGTTATTAAGTTCATTTTCTGAGTGTAAAATCCTAGTTAGTTTATTGTTATTTAGCTTACTGTTCTAACATTTTGCTATTTTATTTAATTTTACCAAATGTTAAATGTTATGTATAAATGTTAAATCTGGAATCTAAATGTTAAAAAATATCTTAAATGTTGCAGCTAAATTATAAAGCTTACATTTCTGTATTTCAGAATGGAACACAGCTTTTACAGGTGTGCTAAAGAAAACAGTAGGGTTTTTTTATTTAAAAGTTTTGGAATAGCCTACTAGATAAAAATGGTGTTAATTCGCATTATGTAAAGTGTATTTAATGTTCCCTGATTAAAGACATGGTTGGGTAATTTTTTTATTAAAACTGAAAATTTATTAAATATATTTAAATTGAATCACATTTTTCTAAACAATTTGTTTAAAAAAAAAACTCAGATTTTTAAAGAAGTATTCAGCTCAGGTGAGTCTGATTGGCCCCAGATTCATTCTACTACAACAACAACAACAACAACAAACACACAACTATTCTGTTTTAGGAGACAGAAGAAGAGTTGTGAGTGTTTATAAACAAGTTCATCAACTAATCATCCAAATTCTTGCACCTTTTATGCATGCAAACAATGGTTTAAAAACATAAACAAGCAGAACTGAAGCTGTAGCGCCGCCTGCTGGTCTGTTTTGATATTTGCAGTATTTTCTCCACGTGTTTTTCTCAGTTGCTTTAGTACATTTCTCGAATCATTTTCAAAACACTAATTGCATTTCTCAAAACAACTTGTACAAATAGCAAAACAACATGGAATACCTGCAAAAGCCAGTTTTTCAAAATTAAATATCTGCGTCAGTAAAAAGTGTCCTCGTGCCATTGTTTGTAGTTTAGACAGTAAAAATGCTTAGTCATGTTCTGGTTCAAACTATGGCTGCATTTTTAGGACAATTATTATTATTTTATTATTATTTTTGTTCTGCACTTTGTTGACAGACCTCTGAGTGTCTAAAAAGCAAACAACATATTTCAGTTTTGTTTTGTTGTATGGGCTATTTTGTCTAAACAGAAATGCCATTTATGAAAGATTTTGAGGCATGCACGAGTCTGATTTTCCACCATCTATTTTTGTCTCCATTTATTTTTGCAGAATTGTTAATGTATGACAATAAAGTTTCAGGCTAATAGAAAAATTGAATTTATTGCATACAGATACAATCAAATCCTTTATTTAGTTCTGTTCTTTGTGTCTTTCTTGCATTGTCACTTATGTCACTCATGACATAAGTGACATGATAACATGATAAAACATGTTGTGCATGAATACATGATATCTGATCAGCACCTAAACCATCCGGGATCTTTCTGAATTTTCTGCTTTTCTTCAGTTGCCCTCCTTTGACTTGATGGCTTTGACACGTATTTCTAACTTTGCAGCAACTCTGCTGAATGAACGGTTTGGGTCAGGATGCAGGAGATGAGATGACAGGCGGACAAAAATCAGACAGAAAAAGAGAAAATGTGCAAGGACAGAAAATACGTTTGTTACCCGTGAGTCTCAGCTCTGGAGTGTCTTTGTGATTATACAAAGAAGGAAGCAATGCTGCTGGCGAAAAAGCCTGCATTATATGTTATTTTCCCATTTCGCTCAATTTCCTCCAGACTCCATCTAAACTCCACAGAGGCTGTCAGTCTATTAGAGCAGCCCACATCTGATGCAGCTGACAAAAAAGAAGAAGAAAAGAAGATTTTGTACTCGCCTCACATCGTTACCAGCCTCTCTGCTGCTTGTGGAGTGTGACACAACACTTGAGGGTGTAATGTCACCTGAGATGATTGCATCAGAAGAGAAAAAAAAAAAACTCCTGAGGTAATTAGCGACCAATAGGCCAAATAAAAACACACTTTGAGGAAGGTTTCATTCAAAATGAGAAAATGTTCTGTTTTCAGCATGAGAAGACACACCTGCAACGCAACTTTGGAATAAATAGACGAAAACGAATGAAAGAAATAAAAACGCATGAAACAGCTATTTCCTGCCATGCAGTCAATGTTGGACTATATGCTTCTTTTTTGATTTGCCAATAAGTATAAAATAAAATTCAAAAACATCGAAAATTAATAAATAAATAACATTCCATCAAGGAGTAACTGACTGGAACAATCCTGAAAAGCAGGCTGAGGGTGAAAACGAGAATCTAGACCAAGACAACCAGAAACAGGAGCAACGGCTCTAATATGTACAGAAAAACACAAAGATAATATAAGTAATTAACACAAAAAACCACAGAAACAATCCCACCAAAACCTACAGACAACCTCTGGTTAGAAAATGAATAGATTTTTTAAAAAAAATACATTTTATGTTAGAAAATATGCACTTTCTTTGAAACTCCTTTTAAATGATTGACTTTTAAACTGACTCATCAACTTACTCCTCTCTTCATTAAGCATTTATTTGAAAAAATAAATTCAAACAAAAGATACAATGACGAAAACGAGGACATGACTTTTTCAGAATACAAAAAGGGACAAATTATTTTCATTTTAAAGCAGTAAAACCAGTCAATGTGAAGCTTTAATTGGAACATTTTAGGCGAGTGAATCCAGTCATGAACTCATTTGAGGTTTTATTCGAAGAAACTTCATTTAAAAGTCTGATCAAGCGTCCAGAGAGGAGTGAAATGCAGGAAAATCACTTTGAAGGTTTGATGAAAAGATTGACTGAGAGCAGGGTGCACTTGACTCAGGAAAATTACCACATTTTTATGAAGCGAAGAGGTTTCCTAATGGTGCGTATAATGTGGCCATCACGAAGAATTTCTTTTTCTTTTTCCCTGATATGTTTGGATGAAGTGCGACTTTTGCTTTTAAGCCGTTCTGCAGCGTGGAGGTTCCATGACGAAAATGACAGAGTCGTTTCACAAGTAAGAGCTTCAAGTAGGTTTTCCAGCTGCTGAGCTGATGACATGATCTAATCAACACCCAGAGACTTTCATTCAATGATGCAGCAGAGAAGAAAGGACGAAAACAGGTGCAGCGTGGGACACAACAGTCCAACCCTTCCATGCTCAGGTGTGAAGCACGTAAAATAAAAAGACAGCATCACATTAGACCTCAAACTCTCTTCTGATGCATCAAATATCACTGTTCTTGTTCTGCAGTCTGTGAGCTCTTTTGCTGTCAAGGAGGTGGTAAAAGAGGTAAACAGGCAGGAAGCAGCAGGAAGAGCAACTTGTCTGGATTAGAGAAAAAAAAAAAAACCAGAAGGCCCCAGAAAGTCAGACCAGGACCCGATGGAAGAAAAAAAAAAACAAGGACAGAGCTCAAAGGTCACCACTTTTCAGTGAGTTTTAGCCAGATCTCTGTAAAATAGTGGTATAAATTATAGTTTGTTTGTCTCCTTCTGTGTTTGTTGAGCCTAATGAGCTGTGGCGGCCATCTTGGACAGGGTCTGCATGTATAGAGCTCCCTTCACCGAACCCAAAACAGTGATGACAGAAATCATCAAAAGCGGAGCAGTTTGGCACATGTTCAATAATCAGCCTACTTTACTGTGTTGTGAAACATCAATGTTTTACTGCGAGGAAGCAAAGGAGGAAAAAAATTGGAGATGAAGTGCACTGATTCAGCTGTTTTAGAGTCAAACATTTGGTTGTGAGGTTGTTTGGATGATTACAGATTTGGGCTGCACCTCTCCTGCACAGCGAAGAGGAGGAGCGGAGAGGATGCTCGGCGGGACGTGTCTTCATTCTGCTCGCTGTCTCTGAAGACGGAGGCTGCTTCCAGAGGACGGACACACAAGAGGTAAAGAATTCCGTCTTATTTTGTTTCATCCATTTGAAGTTTGGAAGAACAACAAGTTCAGGTTGTTATTTTAAAGGAAAGTTACTGGTCTTATCAATCCCTGCTGAAAATGTTCCAAAGTTTGCTGATATTTGTAAAGGCAACTTAAAAAAAAAAAAAACGCTTTGTATTAAAACAATACCAGCCATATTTTTTTCAATTCTACAACATTTAATTAGACTTTCTTTTAAAAAACTGACACTGGTTAAAATTAATGTTGATTGTTTTAGAGTGAAACATTTGGTTGTGAAGTTGTGGGGATATTTACAGTTGTTAAATATTGTTGTACTTTTCACAAATACAAATATGATGTTTATGTTTCTTCAGAATGAATTCAATGCGTCCTCTTTTTAACCCATACATTTGCAATCAATGCATACTTTATGCAATACCAAACATTTATGTATAAAAATGTTCAGCTCACTAAAGTACTGTGAAAAATGGGTTTTCTAACTTCTCAACTTTTTAAATATTTAACATATTTACAAATATTTTAGAATAGAATCTTTTTTTTTTCAACTACTTTCAGCTTTGCACTAGCATTTTGCTCTATTTAACCTTTAGCTACCTTTTTGCAGCACTTTTGTTACTTTGCTACTTTTTATTCTTGTGTCCTTTTGGTACTTTTAGCCTCTAGCTAATGTCTTCATTCAGTCTATTCCTAATTTTGGCTTTGAGCTTTTTGCTCCATTTAGCAAAAAATGGCGTTAGGGTTGTTTCTTTTAGCATTTAGCTAGTGTTCTGTTTCAGCATCATTCAGCACTCAACGTTCACACCTTGAACATGCTCCTCCCTTAATGCTTTGGTTCAGATAACTGGTTTGTAAATCTTTTCCTCACAGATTGAAGTCAGTCATGTCAGCCAATGGGAGCTCAGAGACGCCGTACAGGTCAGAGGTCAGAGCCTCTAACAGCACCTGCTGCCATAAGGAGCTGTCAGTCACAGCTTCGGTCATCTCCATGACGGTGGGCATCTGCTCCAACGGTGCCGCCCTCTTCATCCTGCTCAAATCCTACCAGCGCCTACGAATCAAGTCCAGGGCCTTCTTCTTGCTGTTTGCCAGCAGCTTGGTGGTCACAGACCTGCTGGGTCACCTCGTCAACGGCTCCCTGGTGCTTTTTGTCTACCACTTCCAGAGGAAGTGGGAGACCTTCGACCCTCACGGCATCGTGTGCAGCATCTTCGGAGCGTGCATGGTGTTCTACGGTCTGAGCCCCTTGTTCCTGTCCAGTGCCATGGCCGTGGAGCGCTTCATCGGCGTCACCAAGCCCATCTTCCACTCCACGGTGCTGTCGTCCCACCTCATCAGGAGGTTGCTGGGGCTCACCTGGCTGCTGGCCGCCCTGGTGGCTGTGCTGCCCGTGCCGCTGCAGAGACCCTACGAGGTTCAGAGCTCCAGGAGCTGGTGTTTCTTTCCCATGGAGCGGCCCAAAGACTGGCTGGATGTGCTGCTGCCGCTGATCTTCTCCGTGCTGGGGCTGCTGGCCCTGCTGCTCTCCATTGTGTGCAACACGCTGACAAGTTGCGCTTTGCTGCTGGGAAGGCTGCGCAGCAACCAGAGCTGCAGAGGCACCTCTTACCACGTGGAGATGATCTGCCAGCTGCTGGCCATCATGCTGGTGTCCTGCGTGTGCTGGGGCCCATTACTGGTAAGGACCTCTCCTCATTCCGAGGAGCACTCATCGACTCTGCAGCTGTTCTAAAGGCTCGGCCAGTCTTATTTTCTCTGCTGACTCTCAGAATAAGTCTTAATCATGCAACGTCTACCTCGCTTTTCACAGATTTTCTGATTTACATGCATTTGTTTTTCTCTGATGGATTAGAAACGCCAGTGTTTGTGACCATTCTCGGGATCGGGCAGTTTTTTTCTTTATTTGGTTACATTTAAAGAACAGTTGAAGGAAGAATGCTTTTAATATTCACAGATGTACCAGTTAGCTCCAGGATGAAATATCCTGAGGTACATCCTTAAGGTACATTTAATAAATGTTTAAATGGATTTAAACTGGATTATTGTTTCTGTGAACATCATAGCTGGTAATATTTATGGTCAGCCAATTAACATTTTTATAATATGAATATAATATTGTAGTAGTAAGTTTTAAAAAAAAAACTTTTTTGGGGTTATGATGATATTTTGTTGTATGTACATATTTTATTTTCAGTCATAATGAGTAAAAAAATGAACTAAATATTTTACCTTCAGTGCTTTAGAGGTTCAGAGCCATTTCCTATTTTGTTATTTTTATGACTGTTGTTGAATAACTTGCATTTTTCATTTTTAAATCCTGAAAACCAGATTCATGTCATCCTTCTGAGCGTCAGAGTCAAAGGGGAGTCGACGTGTTTCCGTCTGCTGACACTGATACGAATGGCCACGTGGAACCAGATCCTGGACCCGTGGGTCTACATCCTCCTGAGGAAGGCTGTCCTGAGGAAAATCTTCATGTTGTTTCACAACTGCTGCGACTCGAAGCTCCACAGCTTTCACCGCTGGCAGCGCAGCTTGCTCGGCAGCTCGGCGGAGACCAGCTGCCGCCATGGTCCAATACCTCCGCCTGACCCCGCCATCCAATCCATCACCTGAACCTCCGTTCGAAGGGTTTCATCTGAGAACGCTTGAGAAACAAGAGGTCACCATCAACCGGCTGTTTGTCTGTTGCAGAGCTTCTGTTTTGTGCTTCAGCAGCTCAGAAACCATCATATTTGGATAATTTGTCACCAATTCTGTTCCTTGTGGATGTAAAATCTAGTATAACATGCAGATAGTTAACATGATGTTGATTACAGAAAGGCTGCACCACAGACAAATACTGACTTTGTTGACAGATTAAGCTGTTTAACTGTATTATCGTAAAAATCTGCAAAATCCAGGTCTCTGCAGTCACTAAATAGGCGGCTCCTGAATGTGGGAGGAGTTTGTGAAAGACTTGATTGGTCGGATTAACTCTTTTGGATGGGATTTGAAGAAGCCATAACGATTCGGTTGGATGAACAGTTGGTTGAGGTTGACAAATTGGTCAACTTGAGGTTGAAATGTTTTAAAAACCGCAACAAAGTTGATTTGGAGGATTCATCGCTCTGCTTCCCGTTATTTGGATATTTTGTCTTGTATTGTGTGACTTGTTTTACACATCTTTTCAGTGTTTGTCTTGAAGTGCATTTAAAATGAAAATGGTAAAAGTTAGCTGCAAGCTGCTTAAATGTCCTCTCCGCAGAAGATATTTGTAAGCGGAGCCTCCGCTGTGAAGGAAATTAGAAATGCTACTTTAATGGTTCTTCCCTGGAAACAGCCTCATCCAAAAACATCCATTTCTTTCTCTTTTAAGAAAGTGCAGTCATTTATCCAAGCACACACACTGGGGATCTTCTGGCAGCGATGCTTGCAGATAAACACGCCTCTCTTTGGTTCAGCTCACACGCAGACCAGGAGAAATCCAGAGCTGCTTTCCTCAGCACTGTTCTCTGAATTATTAGCCAATCGCTCCCCCTGCAGCAGAGTAACAATCATACACAGAATGATTGAATTATGGCTAAAGAAAAGAAACAAGCACAGGAGCTCACTTCATAATAAGACATAAATGTGTGTCAAAATGATGTGTTTTAAATGTGAAATTGTTTCTTCTGTGAATGTATAAGTTTGGGCTTTCCCAATAAAACAGTAAAAAAAAAGGTGTGTAAAATTATGTACAATCAAAACAGCATTAAAAAACAAACTAAAGCATATAAAGAGCGCAAAATAAGTTTCCATTTGATTCCCTGATTTTGCTGTTATTTTGAAATCTGAATAAGAAGCTTGTTTTAGTTGGGCTTTGTTAACCTGCTGAGCTGTAACATTAACATGTTTCGGCTCAGCACATTGTGGGTCACTTGTGTGTTTCTGCCACCCAACAGGTGAGAGGATGAATCAGGGTTTTGGTGGAAGCTGACAGATTGAGATTGTGGTGATAAAGCTGGCAGCTCCGGGGTCTTGGCTGACACAGCATCCTGCGGGCTGAGAACAAACTGGGGAGGAGGGACGTTTCTGCACATCTCCTCAGTTTCTTCTCAGGGGTCCAAACACACACACAGGCGCGCAGGGCAGGGGCGGGGGTGGGGGCAGTGCTGCTTCCTCGTGTCTCTCAGATGTAGCAGAAGAAGATGCTGAAGTTCTTCTCCTCCCGGGATGATGAGAATGAAAGCCTTTTGGGTGAAATAACTGAGGGTAAGCTGCGTGTGTGTGTGTGTGTGTGTGGGTGGGTGGGGGGGTGTAGACTGATGCTCTGCTGATTGCATGCAGAAGAAGAAGAAGCAGAGGAAGAAGTAGGGGGAAAAAATGCTGACACAGCAGCTGGTGTGTTGTGATGAAACGAGGGTCGGTGTCGCATTGCCGCCGGGGCCGGTGCACCGCGAGCGGATTAAAACATTTGCACGAGTGCTCGAATGCGTCACTGTGTCCCGTTAAAGCAAAAAGACAGAGCGCGCGCGGTGATCAACATCGCTGTAGATGACTAGGATTTTCTTTTCTGTTTAGAATGGACACACACACTCACACACACCCCTTCCATCCCCCACCCTCAACTGCAATGCAGTTTCATTTCCAGACTTCAGACATTAACCAGGTGCGGTTTGATATCTTCACTGAAGTGTGCTAAACAGCAGCATGACGTACTGGACCGTGCCTTTAACACGTTAGAAACACACTGAAACTGGCTGCAAGAATTGATGGATATTACATTTTAATTTCGGACTTGACCTGAAGCAAATGATCAACATTTAAAGACATAATTTGTGTTTTATGATACAACTTGAACGCTTTGCACCTCTACAGCCATTCCTCAAGACCTTTTCTTGTTCAGCTCAGAAACTCCTGGATTGTTTTTTGTTTTTTTTTGGCCTTGAATAATTGTTCTCCAAGTACTATTTAATTTTATTTAATTGAGATGCTTTTTAGCTTTTGGCCAAAAACCTGGAAAATCTTACAAAAATCAGAAAACAATTAACAGGTGACATTTTTCCACACGGAATTCCCACTGGAGCGGCGTTCCAGTTTAAATTTACAACTAGGTAAGACTGGGCCACAGCAACAATGAAATTTGGCTAAATGGAGAACTCCAATTTGAAGCCTATGCACCTCCCCGTAGTGGTGGGATGCCATCATTTTGCAGGAGAATTAGTTTAAGGTCAATGATGGCTTTAAAGCAGCTTATTTCAAGACATACATCTTTGAAACTCAGGCCACATGATGTGTTGTAGCAGGCCACAGTTGGCCCGCGGGCCATAAGTTTGATGTGTGATCTAAAGTTTTATATTGTTTGGGTAAATGTAAAGGCATGAATTTATTTCCTGATGAATCTTCTCAAAACAGATGAAGGAGACAACCCGTCTCTGCAGGACACCAAGCTTCCCTGGCTGAACAGGCCCTGCCTCTTGGTCCTCAGGGACGGGAGTGAGACCAAACCTGGACTGGGCTGCAGTCAAGTCCCAGCACAATCTCTGTCTAAAGCCACCTCAGCTGCAACCTATAGCACAGCCAGACCATGTGAGCAGAAAACAGCTGAAGCTGCTCCACACTCCCAGCTGAACAAGAGCAGCTGCACCACGACTGCAGTCTCCACGTGGGGCAACATGGGGTCCTCCAGCTCCCTGGTTTTGAGTCCTGCTGAGGTTGCATGGCCTGAGGAGAAGGAGAAGGTGGACAAGAAACCCCAGGTTCTCCCATCAAAGGAGGAGTCTGTGATTGAAGAGAAAGAGGTGGAGGAAAGTGGTAAGGAGCAACAGGAGGATTCCTGCAGCCTGGCTCCATCTGCAGCTGTTTCTCAGGAGGAAACAGGTGTCGAGGGGGCCAGGGAGTGTCAGAGCCAGTTCAAGGTGAACAGATCTAATGGAGGAAGTGAGATAAGCGAGGCCCCGGCCGCCAACCAAGAGGGAGCAGTGAGGGAGGGCACAGTTCCTGATAACGAGTCCCAGATGAGTCCGATCGGACTTCTGTTCAAGGATCGAGGAACTGTTCTTGGGGATGTCGCTCCAGTGTGGGTCCCAGATGCTGAAGCTCAGGTCTGCATGAAGTGCGGGGTCAAGTTTACGTTCACCAAGAGGAGGCACCACTGCCGCGCTTGTGGAAAGGTAAAGATATATTTTTTTATATTTACATGTGAAAAATCATAAAAAGTGTGAAAATCAAATATTTCAGTGGTTTGAAATGTGCTTGTGTGTGTGTG
>JAVKLF010000083.1:10882455-10898350 GCA_034783495.1 Millerichthys robustus | reverse complement strand
TGTGTGTGTGTGTGTGTGTGTGTGTGTGTGTGTGTGTGTGTGTGTGTGTGTGTGTGTGTGTGTGTGTGTTGTCAGGTTTTTTGTGCCCTTTGTTCCAATCTGAAGTTCAGACTTACACATCTGGATGGCAAGGAGGGGCGGGTTTGTGTTTCCTGTCATTCAGCCCTCGTCAGAAGTGAGTGAAACGGGCTTTTTTTTTGTTGTGTTTCGTAAAAAGAAGGATCCACAAAAGTAACTCCTCCGTCATCTCTCTCAGGCACTCCCCCCGGGGGGAAAAGGAAAGTGTGGTTTGCAGATGAACTCCTCGCCAATCAGCAGTCCGAGTCGGCCCCGACTACTCCGGTGAGGGGGCCCTCCTTCTCACCGCTGATGAGGCGAGCCCTGGAGGAGCCTGACAAAAGTCCCGTTGGATCACCGCAGGTCAGGAGAACTTCGAGGACACACAGGTCGATGATCAGTGTAGGTTTACCTCAAATGTTGCCAGATTCTCTAAGAACATCCTGAGAGTTACAGAAAATTATATTCCCTCTGAGAGTTCAGTGATCTTTTTTTTTATCTGCCCCACCAGGAGGCCTGTGGTCCATATGGTTGGGGAACCACAGCTTTAGTGAGCAACTCTGCCAACCTCATTCCCTTGGATGGTCTGCCACCAATCCTCACCTCCACAGGAGTCAAAGGAGGTGCGTTAATAACTTCTTTAATCATATCCTAGAGAATAGCAGGACGCCACAACGTACGACAAAAAAGTGTTCCTGGATGTTCAAGGGAGACTTGTTCTAAGGTTTATCAAAGCTGTTTGTGTCTGAAACACTAAGGCCTGATATTTGACCAGTATGACTTGTTGATGATTGAAGTCTTAAGAATCAAAACATGCTGGCTGATTAACTATTTATTAATTGAACAAGCGGTTTGCTTCAGTATCGTGCGGAAGAACCATACACAGCCACAACAGACTGGTACCTCCTCATGCTGCTCACTAACCTGGTGACTCAATAATGCCTAAGAAAAACTGCTTGATGAAAAGAGCTTCATTTAAACACAGACGTGTGTTGTATCTGCAGAAACGTGACAGCAGATAAGATTTAGGATCAAAGTTAAATTTCTCCCTCCATTCAGATTACACTGTGGACGAGAAGCCCTCTGAGATGCTGCTCATCCAGGAGCTGGAGAGCTCCAGGTGCAAACCGGTGGTGTTTGTTCTCAACGCTAACCTGCTCTCTATGGTCCACCTGGTCAACTGTATGTACTTTATCTTTTTAGTTTATTTATGCTGCTTTTTTGAAATAACCAAATAAAGTTCACATTATTCAAAAAGGTTGATGAACAAGTCACACTCGGGTCTTGTTTTCTGATCGGGCGCTCAGATGTGAACAGGAAGTGCTGGTGTGTGACGACGAAGGGGATGCACGCTTTGGGCCAGGTGGAGGTGGTGGTGCTACTTCAGTGTCTGCCTGATGAAAAAAGCTTCCCCAAAGACATTTTTAGTCACTTCATCCAGCTGTACAGGGACTGTCTGGCAGGTCAGAGACATGCACTCTGTGAGATGTAGATCTTTGCCTCATCATCGTCATCATCGCTCAGCCATTCTGTCCTTTGTTTCCGCAGGGAAGGTTGTAAAGCACTTGTCACTTTCCCTGGTCGGCAGTCGATTCTTAGGCAGCCGCGAGCACGCCGGCTTCTTGTACGTTCATTCCACTCTGCAGTCCCTTCAAGGTCTACCTCTGCCCAACCAGCCTTACCTCTTTGGCCTGCTGGTCCACAGAGCAGAGGTGGCCTGGGCCAAAGCCTTCCCCCTACGCCTCATGCTGCGCCTGGGGGCCGAGTATCGATGTAAGCCAAGCTGCTCGGTGACATCTATCCAGCTGTGCTGCTTCAGGTTGTTCACTTTACTTCTGTTTGTCCAGTTTACCCGTGTCCTCTGTACAGCGTGAGATTCAGGAAGCCCCTGTTTGGGGAAATAGGTCACACCATAATGAGACTGTTAGTGGTGAGTATAATGCACCTTTTGTTTCCTACAAAACCCAATTTACCAATATCCAGGGGAAGTTCGTTGTCATAACCTCTGCTAAGCTTTTTTCTTTTTTAAACATCCTATATTTGTAGGACTTTAGAAATTACCGTTACAGCCTACCAACGGTGGCTGGGCTCACTGTGGATCTAGAAGCTCAAAGGACCCTAATAAAGATTCCAACCACTGGGCATAATGAGGTAAAACAATAAAACATCAGTTAATTCAGATGTATTTTCTTCAGGTGTCATTGTTTCTTTTTTTGTCCACTTGTCTGTTAATAGTTAATGAAGGCTTTGAATAAGTGCAACGAGCACGTGCTGGCCGTAGGAGCATCTTTCAACGACGGCGCAGACTCCCACCTGATCTGTGTGCAAACAGAGGATGGCCAGTACCAAACCCAAGCCATCAGCATCCACAACCAGCCGCGCAAAGGTGATTTTACGATGGCAGCAGGGGTGTAAAGTAACAAAGCACATGCCACCACCAATTAATATTAAGAAGCACACAAATGGCTATATTTCAGTCAATTTAACAGATATTGTGCGGAAGTTGGTTATAGTTGAGAACTCCAAGTACTCGTTGAACAAGATCTTTGCTTAAAACTTCAGCATTAACCGTTGAAGTCAACCCTGTTTGTTAGCAAAATATTTAATGAAGTTTTATAACAATTCACATGACATTTACAACACATGCTTTGAGTGTGACATAGTACACTAAATTTACCAGGTTTGACCCAAAACAGCTCTGTTATATCTCAGTAAAAGAGGATTTTAGTGTGAAACTCTGGCATTAAAGGTGGCGTGCGATAGCATTCTGTCAGTGACCACTAGGCCTTACATTAATTGTTATTTTTCTCATAAATACAGCAAAAAAAAGGTAAAAGTCATAAAGGAAGCTGTGCACACAGACTTGAAATCTTTATCCTTGGTTACCTTTCAAGTGGTTTTCTTCCTGGGATGAGTCGGGAGTTTATTTCAGATAATTAGGAATATTTCAGGAGAAGAGGGTCAACTATTAGTCTTAACTTCCTGGAGTAAACATTTTTAGATCAGCATCATGTTGCACCTACAGATATTTAACACCAGGTGGCACAAAGTGTTTGTCTTTTTTTAATTATAACAAGACTAATGTGTATAATGTGTGTGGTTTGTTTTTTCTCCAGTGACTGGATCCTGCTTTTTTATATTCAGCAGTGCCCTGATAGCATCTGCAGGACACCTGGCCAAGTCCAGCATAGTAGAGGGTAAGATTTCAAATGACAGGAGGAGCCCTGATGGAGTTCTGTTTTTACATTTTCTGTTTATGTTTGGGAAAATGTCAAGCATCCCCGCCTGAGAAGTGGTTTGAGCGGACTGCGGGTACCTTTTTGTGTGTGTGTGTGCGCGCGCGCGCGTCAAGGCACGTATACATGTTGACGCACGTGAGCGTGTGTTCGTTTGTGTGTTCCTCTTGTATTGCTGTCCTTCCTCTCCTTAGATGGGCTTATGGTGCAGGTCACCGTGGAAACCATGGCGGAGATTCACCGGTCGTTCCGGGAGATGAAAGACTACACGGTCACATGTGGGCAGCTCGACCAATCAAAGAGCCAGGAGTTGGTTTGTTTACAGTGGGTGGAGGACAGATGTGCAGAGAACAAGGGGTAAGTGTGTATGTTTGAACAGAACAATACGGGTCAAAGGACAACCTAACAGTACAAATGATTTATTTCTGGTAGAAAAGTTAAAAACGTTTAATAAATTAAAGCCTAACCTGCCTTTAAGCTAAACTTATCACCCAACCTGAGCAGTGTCAAACAATCAATGTAATGTTTAAACCTGAAGGATGTTTTTATGAATTCCAGTTTTGAAAAGTATAATTAAAAAAAAAAAAACATTGTTCAGTACACTGTAGTAAACTGTCCCAAATGGATGTGCTTTAAAGTGTCATAAGCCCCATTGATGGAAAATCCATGGAGTCTGTTCAAAGTAAGAAAATGTTCCAGAAGTCAGAATACAAAGAAAATGGCAAACTCATCCGCTGGACAGAAGTACGTATGATGATTTAAAAAAATATGTTCTCATATCGTGGTTCAGTTTACATTTACTCGCTCCTCTTCCTACAGGTGTTCTTCCTGCCGAGGGGCCACAGAATGAAAGGAGGGGCGACCTACTCAGCCGAACACAGCCGGCTGACTGAGCGGATTGCTCGGGCGTTCTGCCTGGCACTGTGTCCTCACCTGAAACTGCTAAAAGAAGACGGGATGGCAAAACTGGGGCTGCGTGTCACTTTTGACACTCAAGAGGTCAGAAAAAAATTCAGTGACCAGTTGTGGTTAGGGTTCATTCATTCATTCAAGCTGCTGTTCACTTTCCAAGCATGAGATGTTAGAGAAAAAGATCTTGTTTCATTATTTCTTGTTTCACGTTGATTTTATTAACTAAACATTTGTCAAAATGGATTATTTATTAGATTGAAATGAGAGACCGAATTATGCACAGGAGATCGATTCAGTTCTCAGACATGAATATTTATTTACAGCTATGTAGTGTTTAGAACAGATCTGATCCACTTCCCAGGAAAATGGCCCCAATTCAAATGTTCTTACAATGTTTTGAGTAAACCTGGTCACACCACCTGGGAGTGGTCCCTCTTATGTCAGCATTTGAATGACATCATCTTAAACAAGGAAGTGAGTTCTTTTATCGTTTAAGTAAATGATTACAATCGATTACAAAGTATAAAATATAAGTGTGCATCTAAAATTCAGTCAGAAAATATCTGACAGTGTAAACGGAACGCTGAGTGCTGAATGATGGTTGACATTAGCATTAGTAACAATGTTTATGGGGCCATCTCCTGCTAAAGCTAATAGCTTGTTTTCTCGGTTTAGGTGGGATTTGTGGCCGGGAGCAACGGGCAACTTCTCCCAGCTCAGTACCTCAACGCCCTGGACAGCGTGCTGATCCCCGTCATCCACAGCAGGGGCCGCACGAGGGGAGAGGAGCCCGTTGTGATGGAACTCATCTTTTACATCCTGGAGAATATCACCTAAAGTCCATCCTCTCCACACACGTTTCCATTCCAAACCTGAATTCCATTTGAGGTCCGTGGTCTGACTCCCAGTTAGAGAAAACACGGCAAAGCATGAAACTAATGAGGGACCTATGATCAGGTTCCAGGTCCTCGACTGAAGAAGAAACTTCATGGCTTGTTATCATTCATGTCTTATTAGGAGAATACGTTTGAAGTCTGGATTCAGCCGACCGACGTTAAAGCAAAGAGGAAAAAAACAATAAAATAATAAAAATAAATTTCATATCGAAGTTATGTAGCAGTTTTACACACTGGATGGATGCGTTTTATTTGACTACTCATGAAACAGAAAGTCAGTTTGAAATTAAACTCGCAACAAGGATTGTGTTGTTCTTTGTTGTATTTTATTTACACAATTTTATATTTAAAGCTGATTAGTTTAAAGGCAAATATTTTATTAATACTACAACTTTAAACGTTTTTTATATTAAAATACTCTTTAAACTAATGTAGCTCGCTTGCATTAGCTGTACATCTAATGATTACTTCTTGAGTTTCATTAAAGTCTGTTCAATGTTGACAAGATATTTTGCTAACACCCAAACTAGGTTGGCTTCAACAATTATTGGCAAGGTTTTATGCTAAGAGGAGCAATATGTGCAATTTTCAGCTATAAAACACAAAAGTTTAGTCCAGATTCTGGAAAATTAACAGCAGTTAGTCATTTTTGTATTTCTAAGGTCAGCTACCCGTGGCAGCCATCTTGTCTCCAAGAGTTAACCTGCTGTAGATTCTTAATCATCCAGGATATAGTAAATCCAAACAAGTAAAAAAAACAAAAAGACAACTCGACTGAACATTTCATTATCCCTCCACCACTTCATATTTTACTGACAGAGAATCCTCTTCAATTCTTTCCACTTGTGAATAATCTCTCTCACTTCAATTTCAGTTTAAGATTTGTTTTAGATGGTCTAAACAAAAACCACCACAAAGTCCGATGTTAAACCTTCACTTTCTAAACGATCACAATCCATAACAATAAATATCTTCCGCTGGTTAAATCATTTAAATGAACTTAACTGAAATGTAACAAACTCGCAGAGTGTGAAAGACTGAGCACTTCCTCATAGGTTACAAAAGAATTAAAAAGGTAAGCCACAGCCGGATGCCGCTAACCAGATTAAAAAAATAGATCAATGTGTGCATTTCTATAAATGAAGAAGTTATGACTCCAGACCAGTGTGCTGGTCTGGAGCTTTACGAGGCGTTTTAACAAAAAGACAAAGAGAAAGCCATCAAGTGAAAAACATTCAAGACAATTATCTTAGAATGTCCCCTAAACGTATGTCTCAGTCTGCGCCAAGTCAGCCCAGATGTTAAATGTCAAAGTTAATGGCAGTCCAATTATTAAAAAGGGCAAGTGTCTTGTTTTGAAGGAATGCTAGAAGAAAGCATCTTTAAATGAACGTGTCAGTCTGACAGACTTTCAAAGGCGAATCTTAATGAACTAATTTACCAAGAACTCCTTTAGACAGACGAGCACAACGTAGAGATGTGAGATCGTTGTGCGCTTTTTTTTACCAGCTACAGAATGTTTGAACCTTGTGCAGAGTCAACAATGACGGACTGAAAGCACAACCATCTGTATACTGAGGTCCAAAATTAAAGTGGATAAATCATGCTTTTAAATCCTTCATTTTCACATTCAAATCTGCAACGTTTTGGTCAGAATTCCACCGTTTAGCTCCACAGGCCCCTCGTTCAGCCTTGCTCTGAGGTGCGTCTGAGAGCAACTCGTTTTGGTGCCGTCTTATTCCCAATCATTTTCCGCTCCAGCTCGTTCGGCCATTTTTGTAATTTCATATAGTGGCACAGAAACATTTTATTTACAAATTGTTTAAAAGGTGTCAACAACAGAAGACTTGACCATCCAGTCTTACATGTTGGAGCCAGAGTCTGACCCGGTAGAGAATAAAGACCGCAGACCTGCAGAACTTGCTGATTTGTAGACCTTTTTGGAAGTTCAACAGCAAATACTGTGACATTATTGTTTAAAATATATTATAGGGAAATATATTAGAGAAAACTGAAAAATATGACCCAAACAGAATAACAAAATCTCACAGATCTCAACTTGATTGGAGGTGGCATGACAGGATCCTGACCTGAGATCATACAGGACAGCAAGTTATTGCTTTTTTTTTTTTTTAAAAAGGGGGGCCTGTACAAGTTTCTAATTCAAGCTTTTCCAAGCTCAGGCTTCAATTTATTTTCCCTCTTAAAAAAATAAAAATAAAATAAATGTTACGGATTGTTCACAAGATTTGGTTTAAACCAGACTGCTTCATTATATTTGTTAATTTAGGAATGAGTGGATATAAAACTATTCCTCGTTAGGGTAATTAAAATATAAATCCATTTATAACCCCTTTGTCCCCTCGCCATATAACCTCAAGGAGGCAACTATGTGTTGAGTTGCAGTAATTTTAGTAAGTAAGTCAATTTTATTTATATAGCACCTTTCACAGATATAAAATCACAAAGTGCTTTTCAATTTTGGTCTGGAGCATGGTTTCCCTCTGCCGCGTGCCATGAATAAAAAAAGCATAATGGGTTTTTGTTTACCTCCCACTTTGTCCGCATACTTAAGTTAATCAAGACAAGGGGCAAATGCAAGCATTGCAAATAAGTTCCTCTTTTGTTGCAGCACAATGAGTCTAGTGAATCTTCATCTTCAGCTGAAATCACCCAGAGAGCAATCACTTTGAAATAATACGGACAATGTCAAATATAACTTAAAACAGAATTTATTTGCAATTACATTTTTAAATAGACAGTAACAAAATTTAGAAAGCACGCCAATGTAGTTATTTTCTTGTTTACTGTGAAACTATTTACAAAAAAAAAACAAAAAAAATTTTTGTCTTCAAGTTTATTAGAAACTGTACCGTCTTCTGTCCACAGGCAGGGGGTCAGATACGTCAGCACAAAGGCTGAAAGGCCACCAGTGTGATACTGCACTACGAGGTTGCTTGCAACATCAGTGAAGACTTAACATTCATGTGAAAACATCTTCTCTTCATATATCATGCTCCATAGGTGGTTCCCCACAACGAAACCAACCAAACTAACCAAGCAAACGTGGAACCCTAGCTGTGGAAGTCATAGACCACATTGTTCTTTCGTGTTTTAAACAAGAAACTAAAAGCTGTAAAAACAGTCAAATTATCTTTGGAATCCATAGTAATTTTAACAAGCGAACAAGGTCAAACATCAGGTGCGTTTCCCTTCTAGACTCTAAGCCTTCTTCATCTTTCCATTGTGGGCACGGCCATTTTCATAGTGAGCAGAGCCGTTGCTGGTACCATTGCTAGCTGCATGGTTGATGCCATTACTAATGCCATTTTCATAGCATTTGCCGTTCTCGTGGACCCTGCTGTTGGTGTACACAGTTGTGCCATTCTGATAACACTTGATGTCCTGTTTGGGCAGCCGCTTACCCTTCACGTAAGCCTGGATCCAGAAGTTTGAGAAGAGGATAAAGAACAAGGTTCCGTACATCCAGACAAGGTGGATGATTACAGGGAACTGGTAGTTGCAGCGGTCCATAAAGTACCACTGGGTGGCGTGGAGAGAGACCAGGACAAACTGGATCTGTTTGGGGGACAAATCAGTGGTTTAGCCATGCACATAAAAAGAAAAGTAAAGGTCTAGAACTCTTAAATAGCTCTTTTTTGCACTTGAAGGCACTACAAGCTACAGCATATCAATTTGCTGCTTCACTAGTCAGCCACAAGTATTTAAAGAAATAATAACAAAAACAATAATAATAGCTGCACATCCTTACTAGCTGAATAGCCGTCATGTACTTCTTCCACCACAAAAACTTCTGGAAGCGTGGGCCAGCAGCAGAAAGACCATAGTAGAAATACATGATGATGTGGACGGAGGCATTCACCATAGCATGGAACGATCCCATTCCACCTAAAGTGAAAAGAAAGATCTGTACAACTCCAGTATCCAGAATTATCTCCAATTTTAAAACGGTGTCAAGCATTATAAAAAGATAAAAGTTTAAAAACACAAGAGCCAAGGTTCATCGTTTTTGAATAACCAGAAAAAATAAAACTATAAAAGCAGATTTACAGCCCAAGGTTCCCTAAAGTACTATCTAATGACGTCAATGGAGACTGTGATGGATTGTACTAGGTTTGTTTGTATGTGGGGTAAAATATCTAATCACCCTCCTGACGGAGTTTTGACTCTAATAATTATTTTCCAGTTAGCTTGGTGTGTACTTACCAGGAGCATAACCAACTCCCCACCACCAGGTCCAAGGCATGAATGAGTGGTGGAAGATGTGAAGGAAAGTGATCTGGCCATGCTTTTTCCTCAGTACAAAAAAGATCTAAAAAAAACAAAAAACAGATTTGTAAATGGCAAACCAAGAAGACTATGCCCAACATAACAGCTCAAAATGTGCTTGAAAATTGAACTTACTGTGTCCATCAATTCTATGATCTTTGAAAACCAGAAGAGCCATGCCACTCTCACCATCTTTGAACGACAAGATTCAAGTTAATAAATGAATTTCCAAGAATGCTGACGGCTAAAAAGGCATAATTTGTTTATTTATTGAGAAAGAACTTTGAGAACTTACTCGTAGAGCTTGAGGACTGTTTGAGGTATCAATTGGGTCACATCTCCAGGTATATGTTGTGACCCATCCAGACATCAAAAACTGAAAGTAGGAAAAAAAAAAGACTGATTTACTTGACAATGGTAAATGTTAAAAACTACCTAGAGAAAATTGAGAGGGTGGAAGATGTATTAGGTCAATTTTGAATAAATTGGATTCTTACCTCAAAAACAATAAATACTGACAGTGCCACCAGCATGAAGTTGTAAACTATCATGGGTTCCTTGAGCTGGAAGGGCGCGCGTTTGGACATTATACGAGGTCCAAGATACAGTACAAAAAACAAATAGCACAGCAATATAACAGTCATTGGAACAGGACTCCACATCAGAGGATAATCTTTCATTCGTGGATCTAAAAAAAGAGAAATATTTGGCTTAACATAAGTGAAAAAAAAAAAGATTCACGTAGCATTTTGTTGTGGAAACCACCTACCAACTCCTTCCACAAGATTGGTATAGGCTTCCATGGCGCGTGAGCCGACCTCCTGGATCTGCTGAAGCATACGAACGGTTATGAATTGTTGTGACCCAATTATCTGTGGAGAGAGAAAGAGAACAAAGCATAGTTTAGTTTTAGCTTGTTAAAGCTGAACGTGGAGGAGCTACATCCCACAGCAAGGCTGACATGTGGAGCAGTTAAACCCACAGCGTAAAAACACAAAATCCAACAGCTCTCGAATAAATACCACTGGAAGGAATAATTCATTCACTGTGCTGGAAAGAGTGCTCTAAACTCAAATGCAAAACTACAGAGCCCTGATTACTGTATTGCAATTTCTTTAACAAGTGCTTCATTTTGCAGCAAAAATAGTCACAAAACACAGGACGTCATGGCACCAGTTTTCTCCGAGTTTGTAGTTGTAGCTGGTTTTCTGTTGCAGTCAGTAAACAGAGGTGTGGAAATGGGTTTTAGATTTGGCAATTTTCTGTTGAAAAGCTCTTATATCAAGAGTACACCGAAAAGCCTACAGAAAAACAGTCGAGGACACAGGGTGTGGTCTGCTCAGACGGAGCCTTTGTTGACAGTGCTTTGAGTTTCCAGATCGCATGGCCCTCCTTGAGACAATATGATTAAAAGATGACTGTTTCAGCTAGTGGATTGAAGGTCAGAGCAGACCCATCAGATCCTGACAAGGACAGCGAAAAAAAAAAAATCCACTTCCACAAAATCTTTTTATCTACTATGCAACTCTGAACTTCGTTTTAACTCAAAGAAAAGCCCTACAGTGAGAAGAGATTTCATCTTAAGGTCATACTTTTGCAGTTACTACACACGACTTTGGAAAATGTTTCTCCCATTGTTCATCACATCAACAACTTAAGCATCTTACTTGTTGACTTTTATGGTTCCAGGAGATTTACTTTGGTATTCCAGACAGCCACACAATAAATCAACTTGCTTTTGTTAGTAAAATAGTTAAGAGCTAGCCGTCCACAGGTTGAGGGTTGCCAAACGTGTACATTTTGGTATTGCATAACACGCAGCATACGTTGCATTTCAAAAGTCTTACGTAAGATGCTGTGTAAGTTGTCAGTCACTTCATATTTTGATAACAGTACCATCATGTGTGTTGTCCAGTGTGTTTCTTGTTCTGAAAAAAAGGTGCTGAACAGTTAATTTATCAAATTTTAAGTAATTTTTTTTTTTTTTTTAAAGGAGACTAGTCGAAATGAGCAACAAAGCAACACAAGATTTATAACAAATTTAGCCCTTGAGCAACCGTTAATCACTAATTTTTAAAATTGTTTCATGAAAGTTTGAAGATCACACCCCAACTTTTTGGTAGAAATTGCACTCTAACAGGATATTTACCAGTTATAAAAAAGTGTAGTTTAATGTAATATAGGTATGTATATTTGCAATTTACAGGAAAACGTACTGCCTAGTCTTGCAACAAATGGGGAGGAACTTTGACAATACAGAATGTGAAGATGCAGCATCTTTAAAGTTTTAAAAACAAAAAGTCCAATAAAACGTCAAATAATGTTTTAATTTACACTAAATCTTGAGAAGACGAGTTTAAAGCAAGACCCTTTGAATAAACCATCACAACAAACTTAAAATCAATAATCTGACATATTGATACTAAACAGCCTCTAATCTCCAGCCGCTAGACTCCTCTGGATTTTGTCCAGAGACATGCTGTAAATGGACACACAGGAGGACAGGAACTTTCTCATGACTATGATAGGAGTCCAATATCCACATGACACAGTGATGCAGTTTAGCTGTGGACACACGACCATTTAAGAATCTCATAAACCTGCCTCCTTCCTTTTCAGCAGAAATGACTTACGGCCACCACCAACTCCTGTACCAAACTCAACCAGTGTTAGGTTTAAGTACAGCAAAGTCCATTTACTCAGGCTACATGGCCCAACACACGGGTCATTCATTACACAGTGAGCTTCGACAGCAGAGTGTTTGGTTAACATCTACAAGGAGAGAAAGTGTGGAGAGGAGGGCAAACTTTTCCTTCAAGTGCCATGTCAATGAATCATAGGGATGGAAAAAGGGAGCTCACGAGTTAGAGGTTAATGATGAACAAACTAGAGTGGAGAGGTGAAACAAGAGAAAAAAAATCATTTTGGAAAGGACATAAGTTTACTTAAAATATGTGTTATGAAATAAAATACAATCCTTTTGAAAAGATCTACAGAACTCTAATCAAGAAGAAATCGTGTGGGCAGATTTCATGCTCAAGTTGTTTCACCATTCAGTTAACGTTGAGCAACTTACCTTTTGAAAATTAGAGTTTGTCCCTTAAATCATCAAAAAAACAGAAGTGGATTCTTCCTTTCACAGTGTGGCAAGGCCTCAGAGTAGACGAAGCACAAGCAGGCAGCAGGAAAAAGAGAAAGCAGCAGAGAAGGAAGAGAAAGACAGCCAGAGATGTGGTGGAAGTAAACCGACAAAGTGTGACTGGTACAGCAGTCTTCAAATCCCCACCCTCCCTGACTCACGCAGTGGATGAATAATCAGCTCTCAGAGCAGAGGGAGGGAAAGAGGCATGGAGGGGGGGAAAGGGTGTGTGAGAGCTGTGTGTCCATATGAGACCAAACAAATAAAAGGTTAGAGGGACAGAGACGACCCATATTTAAACCAAACCACTCAAAAGAAGAAGTGAGTCGTTAAATTTATGACCACTACCCTGATTTCAACGAGTTCACTCCCGCTTTTTGCTCCCAAAGTCACACCCTGTACTTACTGAAAAACAACCCTGGAGTTGCCATTCAAGTTTTTTTTCCCCCCTTTCTTGGGGTGGGCTGATATTATTCACGTGGAGCAGGCGAGAATCAGTGGAGACTCTGTTATCATGAAGGAGGCCATTGTTGTGCCTATCCTGGATCTCTACCCAGCCGACACCCGTTCAGGAAAACTGGCTCGAATTTCTTTCTTTGTGGTGAAACAACTTGTGAGTGCCTCTAGTTAAAATAGTTGTCCCAGAACCGTTGTTTACTCAAGGCACTTTAAAAAAAAAAGAATGCTTAGACAAGAATGATTGCAACAGGAGACGGCATGACTCAAGACTCTTCTTTACGAGTTAGGTAAGAGAGTTGTGTTCACAGATAGGAAACTACTTACCCACGTGTCAGTGCCACACCCAACCACACTATGCAGAAATTTAACAATTGGCAATAGTATTTTTGAACATCGGGATCATCTCAGGTAAATAACCAGCCTGCTGAACAAAGGTAGATCCATTCAGAACATTTGAAATTGTTTCTTATTTACTTGCAAAGTTTGAATCAATGCACTATAGCGGCTCATTTCTCCACAGACCACTTTGGGAATTGATCCTCAGCTAACCTATGCAAATTCTTGTCTTTTTTGGTAAATATTTTAAAACACAGTTGCTGACACACAGGATTCCTTATCTCCTACCTTTTTATTTGATGGCATATGCTGATAAAAGGCTAAGCCATCTGTACATTTCATCACGAACAGCAAGCAGGCATGACAAGATCGCCCAAGTGTCAACATTGTTGTTAAAGGACACTAAAATGTCTTAACCCAACACCATCTCTCAACGCCACTCAACAATTATTTTTACCTCAGAACCAGCAATAAAGATGCATTAGTCTCAACTTAAATTAGCTTTTGCGAAGAAAAAAAATGACTACAATCAACTGTTGAAACCCATCAGTATAATATATAAATTATTTTAACTCTAAGCTGTCTTTGTATCAACCTTTTAGAACTGAAATGCCCAAAACTCAATAAATTTAAATTTAACCATTTAGTGTAAAGAGGGTAAAAGAGTAAACAGTAACCCTATGACATAACACTTCAACATGTCTGTTTGTATGACTGTAAACTTCATACATGAGAGTTTGATGTGTAAATGCAGTCTGCAGAAGTGCTCCGTTTCTGACCAAACAGGTTGTACTTGCAACCCTGGGACAGGTGTAGAGCTGTGCGTGTGTGTGTGTGTGTGTGTGTGTGTGTGGGGGGGGGGTGTCCCTGGAAGAGATGCCAAGAGATTCATTTCACAGAGGATTGTTTTGTTCGGTCAAGCTTTACTTTCATTTTGCAGACAAAAACGGGCTGTGAGGCAACTTAAGATGAAAGACCAAGAGATGTCCGTTACATAGTTTACAAAAGTGCTAAATTTTGTGACATCTGATAAGATAAACTTGTGAGATAAAAAGGCCAATGTTGGTGCTGGTATATTGCTAAAAGATCCCCACAATAAATAGATGGAAGTAGAACTAGATTGTCAGCTACAGTTTTTGATTTTGCCAATTGTCCAGCTTAAAAAATAGAATTTGTAAAAATATTTTCACAGAAAATTTTACATAACTTTAAATAATTGAATAAAAGAAAAAAAAATCATACTTTCTGAGCAAAAAACCAATGAAAAATGTCATCCTACATTCTATTTGTTGCCAACTGTACAACATAAATAATGTGTAGGTAGTAAATGTATTAGAGCACGTGTCCAAAGTGGGGCCTGTGGGCCAAAATTGGCCAGCAAAGTCATTTGACTTGGCCCATCAGCTGTTGCCCTGGTTACTAGGTTGTAATCTTCTGTCATCCTGTAGAAACACTGGATATCCACTTTCAGCATCATGTGTGAAGATTAGACATGAAATACAAGCAGCTACAAGAGACATTTAGATTAGATTTAAGCGCATGTGTAGATTTGCACAGTTTAAGACCACAAATACTAATTTTATCAGTTTACGAAATGTTCTATGAGCCTTTGTTGCCCAAGCGTACAACAAACTTTCACGGGCTAATAAAAAACAACATTGTGGGCCACAACACTGGCTGCTAGCTTAATCATAAAAACACAAGACAACTTTCCTTAAAATATATTTGCGTTTCATGTATCATATTACTCCATTTGGCCCGCACATTTTAATTTTTGGCCCCCTCGAGGAAAAAGTTTGGGCACCCCCGTATCAAAGTCTTCCCATAGCTTCCTTAGCATACCACACATTTATGTGAAAAGTCCCACTGGTCTATTACCAGCTTAGAATACTCAAAATATCGTTTCACACAAGAATAAAATATTTTGTGTAAAGGCTGCATAGCTCAGATTTGTCAAAAAAAAAAAAATACAATTAAAAAAGTCTGAGCTAACACTCGCCGTGTCTGACAGCATACTTAGTCATTACAAATCAGTTAAAAACTAAATTATCTTATGACAAAACAATATTTTCCAGTAAAGGCTTGAGAGTATTATCTTGAAGGATAAAAATTAATAAAAAAAAGAAGACTTAAAACCCATTCTCCTTTCATATTCATCTGGGACTATTCATTTATTGTATGCTTGGAATACATCTTATTCTCATTCCAACTCGTTCTACAACTGTGTCAACAAGACAACAAAACTTCACTCATTCATCTGCTGTCCAACTTGTGCAATAGCATGCTCTTCTACATAGTTTCAAAAAGAGACAAGTCATACGAAGACTATTTTTGGAATTATCACAGTTCAGGAGGTTTCAGGCTACACGTGAGGAAGAAAAACATTGGTTCTGAACTGTGCATGGTCTTTTTACAAATGTGTGAACTTCAGAGAAGCAAACTGAAAAAGGAAAATATAAGAAAAGTTGAAGTTTAATATCATGCATTGTTTTTTTGTGCATACAATGACATTGTCTGGCATGTCATTTTGCTAGTTTGTAATTATGCAGAATTTTCTGCATACTAGCAAA
>JAVKLF010000083.1:10861317-10874283 GCA_034783495.1 Millerichthys robustus | reverse complement strand
GGAGAACAAACCAGGCTTCTCTGCTTCAACTCATCTGTGGGGCTCAACTTGTTGAGGTAGTTTGACCTCCTTTTGTTGGAACGAGAAACTGAAATCCAAGATGTTACGTCATAATAGTTTTAATGGTTTCATTCCTTTACCAAACAATAGAGGAATCAATTCACGATGAGGCTCCAAATAAAACAACAACAAAAACACCCTTCACACTTGAGTTTGAGTTGTTCATTTCAAGACAAAGGCAAGAGTCAGCAATTATAAGGTCAGTGGGTGTCAAGACCACAAGGAAATAGGCAGTTTCAATGAACTACACCTTCTTTATGATTTGAATCCTTGTAAATGTTTTGTACTGAGTGGTGCCCTTTCAGTTTAAGGCTTTAAATTCAAAAAGGATCATCAAAAAAGGCAAAGAATTTTAATGATATGTTATTATGACGCCACAAGACATGGCTGTTTGGACTGTCGGACATTCAGAAATGTTTGTGGGATCGCTCGCTCCCTGCGTGTCCTACATGTTGCTCAAGAGAAAAGGATTGTATTTTTCAGGAGTTTTAGAGGAGGGCTGGGCTTTCGTGAGACAAGCAGGCTGGCAGCTCTGCTGACAGAATGACAAAGAAAAAGAGGAGAGAGGAGAAAAAAGGGGCAGAGTCACAGTTTGGGAAGGCCCTTTTCTAACCCTGCTTCTCTGTAAATTTATAGGTTCTCTACAAACACACCCACATGTGGTCACACACAAACACACACACACACGCATCGATAGCAGAAGGCCAGCACACAAAGTCAGGATGTGACATCACCCACAGGAAGAGAAGCCAAACACTTTTTTCATCCTCTTTTTTTTTTCTCCTGTGTTGTCTATGCCGCTGAGAGAAGATGGAGTTTCTCGGACGGTCGATGACCAGCTGAGAGAGGATATTTAGAAGATCTGGAGGGACAGAACCCGGAGCTGACTTCCCCACAGTAGTTTAATCCTCCCTGAACTCCCACCAACTTTCCACAGCGTTCCTAACTGTCGGCTGCTGGATTTCAGTGCAGGAAGTTTTGTTTCTTTTTTCCACCCTTCTGTAAGTTTCTCCTTTGTGGGGTTTGTTCTATTTTTGGTTTTGAACATTGTTTGAACAGCTACTTTATTTCTCATTTAAATGGAAACTTTCACCAGCCTGAAGTGTCAGTGGCAAATTCCATGAAGACCAGTTAAACAAGCATGAAGGGACTGTTATTCATACATGATTAGACATGCTTTTGCCTGAGGCGGTTGGGGCATGCAGGGAAATCACATTTCAACTAATTCTGTCCTACATGTTGTGACTTTTTGTTGAAGTCATTGCCATTTTTAATGATACTTTGGGTGGTTAGCTGGAGAAGGGTCTGACTTGTCAAGTGAAACTCTGTAACTTTGCCACCCTGAGACGATTGTTTCTTTCTAAAACTGCACACATTCAGCTCATAAACATGCATTTATGCTCCTGTAATGATTAAATTCCAGCTAAAATCAAGCTCTTGATTAAAACACGCGCACAGATTCTCAGCAACATCAACACAAATGCAAATTGGACAGGCAAATGCGTTTGAAGAATCAGTGACCGTTTAAAGTTACAATAGTATCCAAAAAGGCAGCAACAGAAAATAGTAAGAGCTGCCGTTCAGAATGGGACTCGGGACACAAATGCGTATGTTGTGTCATTTTGCAACAACACCCTTGAACGTGATTGTGTCTCATCTGTGGCAGTAGCACGTGCGTTTAGGTACTGAACAAAAACTGAAAATTATTAACACATCTGTTGCTTCTTTTCACAGAAACGCTCCACCAACTGGACTCCATGACACTGACCTCTTGTGACCTGATTTTCCCGCCCCCTTTCCAAAAGGTTTATCAAACTCTAACCCAGTAATTGTTCTGGAACATCTGTTCTCCCCTCATCTTAGGGGAAACAACTGAGTCAATGGCGCTGTGTCTCGGGCAAGTGTTCAGCAAAGCCAGAACATTCAGGCCGAAGAGGCGCTTTGAGCCCGGCACACAACGCTTCGAACTCTACAAGAAGGCCCAGGCCTCGCTCAAGTCAGGCTTGGACCTGAGAAAAGTGGTTCAGCTGCCAGAGGGGGAGAACCTCAATGACTGGATTGCAGTTCACGTGGTGGATTTCTTTAACCGGATCAACTTGATCTATGGCACAGTCAGCGAGTACTGCACCGAGCGCACATGTCCCATTATGTCCGGAGGACAGAGGTACGAGTACAGATGGCAGGACGGCGAGGACTACAAGAAGCCCACCAAGCTGCCTGCCCTAAAGTACATGACTCTGCTGATGGACTGGATTGAGTCACTTATCAATGATGAGGACATCTTTCCCACCAGAGTAGGTGCGTGTAAAGTGTCAATGATTTTCATCTACCGTTATTAGGCACAGTAAAAAGCTTAGTTAGATGCTGCTTCCAGACAGATATGAGGATTAGAGGTAACTGAGAAGTTTGCAGTCCAACTAAAGCAGTTCTGTCTGCAACAATCAAGACCCTGGTTTTATATTGTTTTTGGTTTACTTTAATAGTGTAGAGATTGTCAATCAAGAGAGACAAATGTGCCCAAGCAAGACTAAAACCCAGATCAGTGGAACAGGACACAAAGATTCTTAAAGCACTTCAGTACTTAAAGCATAAAGTTTAAGAACGTGAATATCGAAGCACTAATACTATTTCCAAGAAGAAGAAAAAAATAACTTCTTTTTTTTTTTTTGCTTTAGGTGTACCTTTTCCCAAGAACTTCCAGCAGGTGTGCAAGAAGATCCTGAGCCGTCTCTTCAGAGTGTTTGTTCACGTTTACATTCATCACTTCGACAGCATCTGCAGCATGGGTGCCGAGGCCCACATCAACACCTGTTACAAACACTACTACTACTTTATCACAGAGTTCCATCTCATTGAGAACTCTGAACTGGAGCCCCTGGTGAGTCACCCCTGAATGTTTGAGAGGGACGTTTGCCACGTCATAATGATCCGTCTAGAGCAGAGGTCCTCAACAATGGGATAAAAAATTCATCCTGAGCCCATAGACACTGTGTCCAAGCCTAAACCAACCAAGTAATGTCAATGGTTAACCTAGTAATAGTGTGATTTCATACTATATTTTATTCCTGCATTGTGAAACAGGGATGGAACAGTTGTGTCGACGTAAAACACGAACCTTGAGTTTCCTTATTCCAAATCCACTTCTTCATTTTTGCAAGAACGAAAACACAGAGTTTCATTTTGAATGTGTCTTTATTGTTCTTGCACAAAAGAAACAGGTTTGATTTGTTCACTTTGTTTGGTTTTCCTGCAGAAAGAGATGACAGAGAGGATTTGCACTTGAAGAGAATCCCATGGACAAAGAAGTTTACATTTTGACGTTATCTGAGCCCTCATCCTGAGAAAACAGAAGTTTCAGAACATTCCAGAGAAAGAACAGTTTTATATCATTTTGTATGAGAGTTTTTTTTTAAAACATTTATGGACAATAAATAATTGACCACTTTCCTTCAGATGGTGGTGCTGTATATACACAGAGACTTTTACTTACACTAATTATGGTGCTGTGACATCTTTATACCTCTGTGTTAATTTCTAACAGAAGACTACATTTCCTGTATTGTATCTTGTCTTTATGTACATGTTTATATGACATACAGTGCCTGTATGTTTGTGTTCACTGCCAGTGAATTCAATCAAATGTTTTTGATGTTCAGAGCTCTACTATCTACAATATAGTTTTGAATTAAAAAAATGTTTTAGTTTGTATTTTCTTTTTGTTGTTATATCTATCACTCCTAGTTCTAGTTAAAAAGCAGTTTAAGTTATCAGTGAAAGTAAATCTGTCTGGCAACATATAAATAATATATAGCCTAGGCCTACAAATAAATGAAAACTATAACAAGCACAAGCTTCATTGACAATATTTTAGATGTGAATTTTTCTCGATAAAAATTCCATTTAAGATATTCCCTGTGTTAATTTCAAAAAGGAATAATAACTGTGTTTAGGTGGAGCCTAAAGCCTAACAGGCCTACACATGACTTAGAATTGTGATGTTGTATTTCTCAGGAAAAATGACACGTAAGGCATCTAAGACATGAATTATGTAGTGAACAAAAGCTCTTTTGGATACCTGAGATGTTTCTTTTGGCAAGGTAGAAGTAACTTGGCTATCTGCTGTATACATTTAGTCTATTATTTTGTCAGACAAACGTTTTTTTTAGATTGTCAGACATCATATTAACTTTTTTTTACAATTTCAGGGAAGACCTAAAATAGAATTTTATCAGTAAGAATTTACGACTGTTAAGAATGTCACTTTGACTGAGTGTATTACATGTTTTTAAAAAAGGGTTTAAAACGGAACGTGTGGTTTGAATATATGTCACAACGGCTTGCCTGATACTGACGTCACATACCAAAATTCCTCATTACAGGAGAGAGGCGCAGAAGGCGCGGTATGGAAGGTCGTTTTAACATAAAATCGGTTTCGCCACACATTTCATTCCAGATATTTGAAATTGTTTTATGACTAGACGTATTAGCAAATTAAGATATATCTAGTTATATTTTGAATAGTCAAAATACCCGTTTGAGATATTGCTAATTAGTTGGCGAAGCCGAATTTATGTTAAAATGGCCTGCCATAATTCCGCCACAAATAGCGTGCAGGCACGACGTTTACGTAAGCAGACTGAGCAGGAATTCACTAGAAGGCGGGGCAAACGTCTGTTTATGTGTTTTCCCGGTTGATGGATCTCTGTTAGTAATGGGAGCTTGCATCAGCTAGCAAGAGCTTTGACGAAAGGGACTTGTCCTTTGTGGAGCCCAGGTTAGACCGATTATTTCTATTCATTGTTTTATTGGAACTCTCTTGTATTTTGGTGTCGAAATGCAGAGAAGCAAGTGGACAATAATCACTACGCTAAATTAGCAAGTGAGCATGCTAGCTAGCTAGCCCTCGAAAGCTTACCAAAAGGTCGGTTAACAAAGATGCTAACTGTAACGTTAACGTGCATTCTTGCAATAATATTGTCAATGTTAAGAAACATTGCAACTAGTGTTGTGTGCCAAGCTGTCAGAACTATTATGTTATGTTTGCTAACTGAGTTTTCAGAGGTTATCAGTTCTATTAAACCCAGTAAACTTATCTGTTGGTTCTGTTGACTTCCTTGATGATCAGCCATTCATGCCTAATTATGTGGTATTCGATCATTTAGGAATAAGGAAAACACTTTAAGTACCTGTTATTTTTGCTGTCATTTGGGTATTTGATCTTGTTTTTAACCATAGCTCAAATCTTTACTGCTTTTCAGAGAAACACTAGTGCCTTATAAGAAGAGTGTGTTTGTCACTGAGTATTTCTGTGATGTCCTCTCAGTTGGCAGATATGGTGAGGCATCGCGTGATGACAGAGCTGCAAACCATCCAGCATACTCTCCAGGTTTGATGGGCTCCTTTACTGTGGCTGATTTCACTTCCTGAATCATGTCATAGAATGTGAAGCTGTCAGATTCACGCACGTTATCTGATCAGAAGCCTGGAAGTTTAACCATTCTCTGACTCATGGTCTATCTTTGGTAGTGTGAATGTTTCTGGTAATGTCCTGTACCTGCTATGACGTTTCTTTTCAGGCTACCATTGTGGCTATCTGTGTTATTGAAGAATAATAACTATGATTTTACTCGTAGAAATGGTACTTTGTAGCTGCAGTGAATATTTTGTTTATAAAAAGTTGTAATACCTATTGATGCCTCTCGTGATTTCTGCTGTACCACCTGATCGCTGTTGCTACTCTCTCACTTTCTCTCCCACTCTCTGTTACAGGGTAACCCCCTGGCTGTGAGCCAAGTGGGGCAAAACAGTGGAGCAATAAAGGACAACGTCAAGGAAGAATGGCAGCTCCTCTCGCAAGGCCCAGCAGGTACACCAGCTATGTTATTTGTAATCTCTCTAAAATTGCACATTGGTTTGTTGAAGTCCCTGGCAAAATTTGCATGCGTTTCAAACGGTTTTCGTTGTGTGATCTCTTCTGTGCTTCTGCAGAGATCGCGTCCAGTCAGCCGGTGAATATACCAGATTTGGCAAAAAGAAAAAAGAAAAAAAGGACCAGAGCAACAGACAGTTTTACAGGCACTTTTGATGGTAATGTTGCTGTAATTGTAGAGGAGCAGATGCAGAAATTGCAAAATGTGGATATGCTGTTTGCATTTACCACTCGTTAAAAGTTCATTGTAGTCCCATGTAACACTTTATTTTTAGATCTCTACAAACTAACAGATGAGGTACTCGGTCAGGGGGCTTACGCTAAAGTTCAAGGATGCGTGAGCCTGCACAATGGACAAGAGTTTGCTGTGAAAGTAATAGTTTCTTTACTCTTCTTTTTAAAAAAATATGTAGAATGACATGTTTTTGCTCAGACTACTAATTATGACTTTTGTGTTGTGTCTTGCAAAGATCATAGAAAAAACTGCCGGCCACAGCCGCAGCAGAGTATTTCGAGAAGTGGAAACGCTCTACCAGTGCCAAGGAAACAAGTGGGTGGATTTAACCAAAACATTTTAATATGTAAGTAAATTCATCTCAGAATATTCAGATTCTGATCAACTCTTCTGTTGACTCAGAAACATTTTGGAGCTGATCCAGTTCTTTGAAGACAGCTCCTGTTTTTATTTGGTTTTTGAAAAGCTACGAGGGGGTATGTATGAACGATTATGATCTGCACACACATTCATTTTGTTTCTACAGACCGCTCAATATAAACACACGGAAATTATAGCTAGCGATCCTTTTCTGCAGGCTCCATTCTTACACACATCCAGAACCGAAAGCACTTTAATGAACTGGAGGCCAGTAAGGTGGTCAAGGACATTGCACAAGCTCTGGACTTTTTACACACAAAGGGTAGGTTGAAATTCAAGCAATTTTTAATGTATAAAAAGTTTAGGCTTTTTTTTGCCATTATGGGAACGTGTGCTTTTCTTTAGGCATTGCTCATAGAGATCTTAAGCTTGAAAACATACTCTGTGAAAGAACTGATCGGGTAAGTAGCATAGAAAACTTTGAGAAGGACAGCAGGTATCTCTGTAGATGCAAACTGTGACTGCCATCTGTCTTCCTCAGGTGTCGCCAGTAAAAATCTGTGACTTTGATCTAGGGAGCGGAGTAAAGCTCAGCAGTGCTTGTACTCCAATAACGACTCCAGAGCTCACCACACCGGTACGTTTTACAGAAACCTAATTTACTTATCAATACTGACTTGTGCTTTCAGTTCTTTTCATTTCTTTTTACCTGCTCAGTGTGGCTCAGCAGAATATATGGCGCCAGAGGTAGTGGAGGCGTTTACAGATGAGGCCTCTTTCTATGACAAGCGCTGTGACCTGTGGAGTCTCGGTGTTATCCTGTACATCTTGCTGAGTGGAAGCCCACCCTTCACGGGTCACTGTGGCACCAACTGTGGCTGGGACCGGGGAGAAACGTGCAGGGCATGCCAGGTATGATTACCTCTCAGTTTCTTTGTGCTTAAGCGCCCTGCATACTCCATATGAAGCTGCGAAATTAGCTCTGTATCGTCTCCAGCAGGAAGCTTCAGCTTTAAACTTTGATAACTGGTCATGTAGAATCTCATCTTTTCTCACGAGATGAGTGTCTCATCACTCTCCTGATAATAACACTGACCACTTTTACATGGAGTACACTGTAGCTTCTTCAGAGGCAGCTGAGCCGTTTCACAGGATGATGCATGACCCTGTTTCCTTAGAGTCGACTCTTTGAGAGCATCCAGGAGGGCAAGTATGAGTTTCCAGACAAGGACTGGGCACACATCACCAAAGAAGCCAAGGACCTCATATCCAAGCTGTTGGTTCGGGACTCCACCCTGCGCCTCAGTGCTGCTCAGGTCCTCCAGCATCCTTGGATGCAGGGGGTGGGTAATATTTTACATCGATGCACCAGAATAAATGTATTTACATGTCTAGTAGTGAAGTTGTGAGGTGGTGATTTGTTTCGTTTTCTTTCTGCAGAACGCTCCAGAGAGAGGTCTTCCGACTCCTCGTGTTCTACAGAGGTTTGTGTTGCACGTTTGGAACTTTAGATGTTTTCAAAACAAAAATGGAGTTTTAATGGATAGGGGGGAAAAGCCTATTTAATCTTTACAGCTTTAACAGCCTTAAAGTTCTTTTTTCAGTCAAGGATTTTGAGGTTATATTGTTTTCAGTGTTCAGGCAATTAGATGATGAAATTAGTATTTTGAAGTGTTTTTTGGCTGCTTGTCAGTCAGTTTAATGAATAGCAAATTGCTGTATTAGCTCATGGGTCAGGGGCAGTATTGAGAAAAATGAGTGGATGTGTTTCCCATTACATTCTCTGCCTCCTCTTGGTTTAGGAACAGCAGCACCAAAGACTTGAGTCAGTTCGCAGCTGAAGCCATCGCCTTTAACCGGCAGCTCTCCCAGCACGACGAGCAGCAGGAGGACGCCGGAGCCATCGTCTGCTCCATGAGACTCTCCCCGCCTTCCAACTCCAGGCTGGCCCGCAGACGGGCCCAGTCCAGTGCTCTGCGCAGCGGGGACTTCACACCTGCTTCTGATGACCTTGCAGCCTGAGATACCAGCGTGAATTCCCTTCTTGTGTGTTTTTTTTATTGGTTTCAGCCTCTGCCTGCTCTTTTTTATGTTTTTTTTTCCATAAGGAGCCTTGTTGGATGGTCTGAGGTTTCTGGTGTTGAAGCTCAAATTTCGATCATCTAAACGGTTTAAACACTAGATCCTCAAATGGAACCTCCGAGGTTTTTTTTTCCAAAATATTTTTATTAGAATTTTCTGCTATATAGACATACAAGAAAAGAACATGAAAAAACAAAACGAAAATTAACACAATGCCGTCCCTCCCCCCACCCCAAAAATAATAATAATAATGAAAAACACATAAAACCCCAGGGCTCACTATCTACACAAAAAGAAAGGAAAGATTAAGTTTACATGTCACATTGTTCAATAAAATATAAGAAGGAGGATCAAATATCATTAAAGTCTTCAAGTTTTCCTTTTGCTATATAAGTCAGTTTTTCCATTGCCAGGTTGTGAACCTCTGAGTTTTAGACGTGGGATTCACTTTTTGCTTTTAGAGCATAAAACTATTTATGGGTAATGAGACAAAGTACCCCACTTCTTTTTAATAAAGCAGTTAATATCATATTTTATTACCAAAGAAGCATTTTAGTTTCAGGTCAGCAGTGCAGCTGTTTTTTAATGCATGCCATTTCATTTTAATTTTAAATATTTTACTTCTCTTATAGCCTAGCTGAGATTCGGTTTATATTTCTTTTTAAATGTTGGTGGTAAGGGATTTTTTTTAGATTTTTTTTTTTAAAGCATTTACGTGTAAGATGCTTTGGATGGATGTGTGTATTTTATATTTGATACATAGAAACAAATGACACATAGGTAAGATGGCTCTTTAGCTTTCACTTCAACACCCGCTACCTGCAGCACTCATGTACTTTAAAAGAAACGTTACACTTCATTTAAAAGAATAGTTCAGATCATCTGAAATGGGGTTATGTGGAAAAGGTTATGAGCATCTCATATCATACCTGTTGTAGATGGCTTTTTAAAGGACTTCAGTTTGGAGTTTTGATTTTGACAGTGCAGACTGATGCAGATATTTTACATAAGAACACTCTGAATACGTTGGTACTTACTAGATTTATTTAGAGTATCACCACCCGTCAAACCTGTCTTGTCCAACGTCCAAATTAGTCCAAGTAAAGTGGATTGCTGCTACTTTAAACCCACTTCAGTCCCTGAGCGCTACACCAAATGATCTGAGCTATTCGTTTAATAATGGGGATAATATTGTATCGCTAAGCATTTGTTTACGACAACAATTTGACACCTGGAGTGATGTTACACTTATTAGAAATAACTACAGCTCTCAGATGGTATTCCTTTTTATCAGCACATCAAAATGAGTTTGTCTTTTATACATTTTTTCCCCCAGAGTGTTTCTGCCTGAATGACATGAACTGGAGTTTTTAAATATCTGGTTGTAGATTGTTAATGCAATTCAAAAGGATTTGTTCACAGCTGGATGGTGAGATGTATCGGGTTCTATAATGTGAATGAAAGAATTCAGTATTTATAGTAGTTTTTATTTTGTTTTGTGTTTGTGATTTTGTGATTGTGGCAATAAAAAGGCTGATGGACCAAGTTAAGATACGTCTTTCGAGTCCATCACAAAGAGAACATTAAATTAATTTTTTTGAATTTGTAATTATTTTGAAACAATCTGGTTTATTGGGTCTCTGATGGTAGTTAATCTGTTGTACATCTCTTAATCTTGTTAACTTTATGGGCAGCAAACAACTCCCATCACGTCACGCTGTTCCCATGGACACCCCATCCCCATGGCAACAACGGGCCTTCATTGGTCGACAGGAATTGAAAGAGATTTGCTCAGAGACCACATCAGGCAACAACACTTGCTATGTTAAAGCCCTCACGCTCTCGTTACAAATCATAAAGTGATTTAAGAATTTCCCTTCTGGTCAAATGAGAAACCGTGATCTGTATGCAAACAAGGAAAGGTTTCTCTAAGTAAAATTCGTGTACCTAGAGCAGATTTTTTTTTTATTATTACGGGATGCTGAGTTCTCAATAAATTTTTCCTTTTTGAAATCTCACAACTTGTCTAAACTGTGTTGCATCATTTTAACAAAAATACATTTTTTAAATGTCCGAGTAAGATTTTTGTTATTAATTGACAGATTATCATTAATATTTCCCTTTAATTGATGGTTGTTTTAGCCAATATGGTCGAATGTATTACTACATAAGATTTTAGCTCAATATTTGCAACATTAGCTGAGTTAGTTTTTGTGTTGGCTAATATTGATTAGCTGTATTGGCCATCTTGTAATAGATTGACTAGAAAATGTAATCAGTTGCAGATGTTCGCCTAATGATTATTTTCTGCAAGGTTTGTTAAAATTCTCCCAGTGGTTAAAGAGATATTTTAATAATGGACAGGCAAAAGCATAATCGCCTTTGCCTTTCGGCTACAAGTTACAGTAATTTCTGTTAAATGTTCTGTCACTGAAGGCAAAGAAGAGTGCATGCATGAAGTTGTAGTTTTTTATATATAGTTTATACAAGAAAAAAGTAATAGTGGCACCAGAGGTTTTTCTGGGCTGCTCTGAACCGACTCTTTAGCGCCTCTAGCGGTGAATGAGGCGCGGCGCAGCTGTTGGTTCACCTGCTGGAAGGAGATCATCCCTTCATCCGTGCTCCTCCTGAGCAGCGTCGTGGAAAGGGCGACAGACTGACGGAACAACGAGTCTGAAGAGGTAAGTACTTGAGAATTGTTTCAATTAATGCTGGTGAAGTCTTGTTTTAAAGTTTTATTTGTATATTTATTTGTCTTTGTTTCCTTTTCCGCTGCTGCAAATCATAAGAGATCATATGACAGACTTCAGAAAAACCTGTGCTATGTTATAATTCATTTAAGTTTATTTACATATTGCCAAGTCACAACAAACGTCATCTCAGGGCATTGTACAAAAAAAAAAGATCAATCTAAGGAAGTCAGCAGGTTGTGTTGGGTCTTCACTTTATCACTGTCTCCCATCCTGAGCAGCACATTGGCAACAGTGGAAAGGAAAACCTCCCTTTTAACAGGAAGAAACTCCAGCAGAACCAGACACAGAGAAACACAGAATGACTAGTCCACCTGTAGTTTCCACTGGTAGAGAGACAAAGAAAAACATGTTATTGATAGAAATAATCACAACAACAAACATGTAGCAGAGGCTGACTAAAGACAGCAGCAGAGTGAGGAAACGCTTATAAGTATTACTTTTTGTCTTTTTTTGTTCATGTTTTTGCAACCTACTTGCGTTATGCTATTTAATCAATCATAAATCTAAATCTTCTGTTTACTCTGGAGAAAACTTTTATTTGTGCTTAAAAAAATATTAACAAGGATGTACCCTTAAAGCAACAGTTCCACATAAAACTAAATCAATGCTTTTTTAAATCTATCTGAAATTCAGTTACTTAGGCCTAATCAGAAACTATCTTAAGACGGATTCTTTTGATGTTTCATTACTCTTTAAGGAACAATGAAGTTTAATAAAATGTTTTCGGAATTTTCTCAGAATTCCACCATTTGTCTGCAACATCCAACATGATAAAGTGGATTATCTGATGAGACATGCCTGATAAAACCTGTAGTGCGCCGGCCCCCCGAAGCGTCCCAGACCAGCGGACCCTTCAGCACCAGAACCTGCCCTCCCCGACTCTCTGCTGCGCCTGTGGCCTGTGCATCATGCTGGCTGGCCTCAACATCACCCTGGTGGGAGCTTTCGCCTTTGGCACCTTCATCCCTTTAGACAACCCCCCCATCATCATCGGGCCTCTACTCTTACTGATAGCGCTGGCTTTCTTCACAGCCTGCTGCGTGGCCAGCAGGAGACCTCCAGCCAACATGGCGAGACGAGCGCAGGGAGGGGAGACGTGGGGGCTAATGGGGATGGGGACGGTGACTTTTGAGATGGAGACAAGCGAGCACACGCTTCAGGACACGACAGCCGTCCAGTTCAGCCCCACGAACTCCCCGAGCTCTTCTCACGAGTCCATCTGCAACCACGAGGATGCCGCCGCCTCAGCTTCCCGTCAGATTGGAGTCAGGCAGCTGCGTATGTCAGACACGTGTGACGTCATTGGAGACAACCTGAGTCCGACCTCTGGTAGCAAGGAGAACGCTTCCACACAGCTGCTGCCGGATCAAAACACCTCTAAAGTTGAAGACGTTTCGCTTCCCATCCAGGAAGCTTTCTGAACTCAAAATGTCTGGAGTAGTGTGGAGTTCCAAGCTTTGTAGACCTGCCTGAGAAAGCTTCCTGAACAGGAAACAAAACATCTTCCACTTTAGAAGATGTCCACTTTAGTCCAGTTTTCTTAAAAC
>JAVKLF010000083.1:10840312-10856228 GCA_034783495.1 Millerichthys robustus | reverse complement strand
GTGTGTGTGTGTGTGTGTGTGTGTGTGTGTGTGTGTGTGTGTGTGTGTGTGTGTGTGTGTGTGTGTGTGTGTGTGCCAGTGTCAAGGGACATGAGGGCCAGGGCGGTTTTCAGCTGATGTATTAGCTGGCATATGCAAGCAATGAATTATCAAGGAAGGGGAAAAAAAAAAGAAGTCAATTATCCACTCCTAAAGAGGGGACCAGGTTTGTGTGGCCTAGGGGCCCCTTTCCATATTTACCAAGTCATTTCACAGAAACGTACGTGGGGAGACATCGAGGAGACGGCACACACACACCTGCACACGTAGATTCACATGCGCGACTTTAGCTGTCTTCAGATCAACTTTTAGCGCCCCTCCCTCAGGTCGTCTCAGTTATCAAGGACAATCGGTGACACCGTTGGATCCATTTTATATACACAACTATACAGAACTCCTCAAACTGATGTTGGCTGAGCTGGAATAGCTGTGACCATCAGCCATTTTGCCTTGTCCCCATACCCCGCCTCCCTTCCCGGCTCAAATCAAAATGGGGCTCTGATTGACTGTGCTACTCTTACTAATAGGATGGATGTGGTGAATGAAATTCCTGGCTGTTTCATTCCAAAGTCTCTTTCCCCCTGCGTCCCCAGTCACTTCGCTTTGACATATTTTATTTTAGAGACTGAGCGCTCTATCCTGATTTGATGAGGACATGGTGCACACAGAGATGGTGGCGGAGTTGCCTGGGAGCAGCCAGGACCCTTGGACCTGAGCGGTGGAGCTGACAGGCCCCTCAGATGACTGACTGGGCTGACTTTTAGGGAAATGAGGTCGTTATACAGCATTATGAGCTGGCTGATAGGTCGGTAATGGGTTTTAACTTTTGGAATTTAACACAGAAGCCCACTGGGAACGAGCTTGATGTGTGGGCGGACAGGTAGGTTCCCCAAGAATCCAGAAGGCAACTCTCAGGAGCGCAAGAGAAAACGTGGGAGGGGGAGGAAGTAATAATGAAAGGAGGATAGAATTTTTGCAAACGTGAAACTTCTGTTTTGGGGCCTGTCCTTCACTAAAGAGTTCTTTTAATCTGTTTGTCCACAAAAACTAAAATGAAAATCACAGGATCTTCTTCCATCCTTAAATCTTTCACGGCTAAATTGCACAAAAGTCTAAAACAATACAACATTTTCAGCTCTTTTGTTGTGTTTAAAAAGGTTTATAAATTTCTTATTCATGCAGCTTCCAAGGCTGCCTTGAGACTTAAGTAAGGGCGTCTAAATTTAGCGCCTAACGATAAACTCTTAAGTTTTAAGACATAGGCTAATGCGTGAGGGTGTTAAAACCAGTGGGATAGTTTAGTGCAGATTAGAAGACATATCAAAGACTTGAGTAAAGCTCCATCAAGAGCTGTGTGGCTGTTTGGTGGGCATCAGCACAAGCTTTTTTTTTTTTTCCTTAGATGGGGGCAGGAGTGACTCACAAAGCTTTGGCACCCAGTGAGTGACTGATAATGTCTCCACATCACTCTCATTTCAACCTTTGCCTACACTTTGAAAACGAATGGTCCACTTTATAGCTGCCTTGGACCTCGCGAGTTCTGTTCAGAAGGAAGATTTAGAGTGATGGTCGTCCAGCGGAGGCTGAGGCAACTCACAGGAGAGGATGAAATGGATGAGGTGGGTTAGAATGATGACGCCAGTTTTCACTCACTCCCCTGTTTGTGTGTGTGTGTGTGTGGGGGGGATGAATCACGTGAGGGGAGAAGGGTCAGGCTCAGTGGCAGGATTTTTTCATCGGAGCAGATGAGCGAGGTTGGCAATACAAATCAAGCCATAAGGTTTTACACTGTTTCGGCCGCGTGCCCCGCGGGCTGCTTTTTTATGGCGCTCCAGAGAACACACCAAATTTAGCCCCTTCAGAACTGGTCAAGAATTCATTTCAGTTTTATTAGAAAAAAATGTGTGTGTGTGCAGTAATTTGAAATCTGTTTTCCCTTTCTTTCTGAAACATCTTAAATTTACTCTGCATTCCAAATTATTATGCAAATTTCATTTTAGGGTCCCAATTAAAGAGAAAACTACTGAAGAAGGACGCGCCATGTTTCTGCAAGTAGGGGTCTCTACAGTCACTAAGTGGGAGGTTTTGAGACGTGGGCGGAGTTTGGGAAAACCGCGATTGGTCGGATTGAAGTGGGGGAGGGATTTGAAGACATGATCGTTAGTCATGATTTATTTACAGGAAGTATTGACCGACTGTGGTGTAAAATGATAATTAGTAAAAATATCTCGAACATGTAAATTTAATTTAGGTACATCAGAGGAAAACATATAATTTGCATAATAATATGGAACCCGATAAGGGTTCCATATTGTCTTTTATGCCAGAGATCATCTGATGTTGGGAAATGACAGCTGTAGCCAAACTTTGAAAATAATGTTATGCATAATCTTATGTAATATCCTGAGAAGTCACCCTTATTGCAAATAACACTCAGCTACTACCACAGCAAAATTTAGCTCACTAATTGTAAAACTGACTGAGTTGCGGCCATTTTTGTGTTTTCTAAGGTCAGTCGGCTATTAGATTGGCTCCAAAAATGTATTGATTGCCGATGAACATCCAGTGATTATTTCCTTAAAGTTTCATTAAAATTTGTCCAAAGGCTCAAGAGATATTTTTCAAAATGGGCAAACATGCGCACACAGACATGGGCAAAAACATCATTGACCTTACCTTTCAGTTGCTAGTAATAAACATATGCTGCTTTTAGGAGAATTCATTATGCCACGTTCTCTGGTTCATGGGAACACAAAGCCTCTCATCATAAATGCAGAAGGGGGGAAAGAAAAATAAACAGCCCTCTTTCACTTCCAGAGGTGTGGATGATCAGTGCAGCAGGCTTAAGTGACAGGTAAATTGCAGGTTAAGTGGAGAACACAGTCTTTAAACAAGAGACTCCAGGCTCCTTGCAAATCCTCCTTAGTCTTTAATCTGAATACAAAAGGCAGGGGCGGGGTATTAAATCTGACCCTTAAATGTTCTGTTTGCTCCAGATTTTACTGAAGGGCCTGCCGTAGCTGGCAGAAAAGTCTTTGCACTTTCCTTTGTGACATGTGGCGGCATTTAAAATAAACGTTGTTAAAGCCCTTTCTTGATTTGCTAACTTCTCTGAGACAAAAGAAGGCCCGGAGAAAATGCATCCACTTTTATCTGTGCGTATAAATGGGACTGTTTATTTAATTGTGGGTGAAATGCTGCAGCACAGGCCCATTATCACAGCCCTGGTACAGAGTAAAAACAAATCCTCCTGCGTTTCACAGCAGTGATGGTTAGGATGAGGAGACGGGGCCCTGGGTGAAGCAGGCAGCTAGGGCTTGCTGTGAAAAAGGCGCTTTGGGTTGTCAACGTTTTAGAGGCTTAGAGTCAAACCTATCCAGGCTCAGGAGAGAAGAGTCTGGGTGTTAGGCAGGCAGAATGACTCCTGATAGAAGGAGTTTGCGGCTCAAGTCGAGAGGAATCGTCTTGGCTCCCGGATGAGGCGAGGACTAATTGATTCTCTGAAGTTTTCTGTCGCAGAGCGCGATTACAGGTATGACCGGATTAAAAATAGAGAAGGGGGGTGGGGTGGGGGGGCTTGAAACAAGGGATCTGGGGGGAGGGAAATGATGGAAAAAAAGAAATCAAAGAGAAAAGAAGATGAGGACTGCCATAGACGGATCAGCATCGCTGTATACGCACTGATGCGCCTGCTGTTGTGTGTGTTTTGTTTGTGTGCGGGTTGTGTGTGGACACACACAGGTGCGGCTGTGTTTGATCTCAATCCTCAGTGGCAATCATCAGGTCGTATTGCAAGGCCCCCTTTTCTCCGGTGTGTTGCACAGGAGCACATTATGTTGTAGCAGCATGCTTCCCCTAATCACTCACTTCTGGTTAACACGTCTCAAAGCCAGAGGCATGTGTCTCGCCTGCCCATAACAGTCCATGACAAGATTGAGTACGGAGGCATGCGGGACCCATAGCGAGGCGGGCTCCGAAAGGGAAGCCTTCAGGAGAAGGAGAGTTAGGACGCATATCTAGACCTAAGCTGTCATGCGTGCAACTGTAATGGCTTGTTTAGTGGCAAAGTCCAATCTAGGGCCCCAGAGAACCATTATTCCTAGACTATCGATCGGCCCCTACGGCCACCACAGCTCGGGCCCCTGTCCCTGATCCTGTTCAGTAATAAGCGTACTCATGTCAAGATGGTAATTATCATTGATCTGTAGCCACTGTGACAAGGCAGTGGCCCCTTGCCGTGATTCATGCGCAGCGTGGGACTACTGGACTTCAGGCACCAAATCACCAGTCTGGTATTCGAATGCAACTCCAGGTGCAACGCTGTGCCACGACAGACAGGAGTCAGAAGACGAAGCCCACTCGTTTGCTGTCGCTCTGTTTGTGGAACTTTACATAAAGCTAATTATCGGCTGGAGAATTTCAACCAGCTCTCATCCGTTCTCAGATAATGGAGTAAGTCACAGGAACGGATAACAGCCTTGCCTGCACTTTTAATTACCTCTCACTGAAACTGTTGCGTGCGTGTGCCTGTCTCCAAAATATCTTATGAACCACTGGGCAAATTCAAATGCAAGCTGTAAAAAGTAAATACTGGGTGCACATCTACAACTGATAAATGTTTGGAGTCAACCTAACTCAAGATCTCTTCCACAGTCAGCTGTAATTGTAAGGCAGCAGCTATTTAGGTGCATTGTCATTGTGCTAATGTTAGTATAATAAATCATTTAGAATTACTATGGTGTTATTAGTCGAACTTATGGACTGTTTATTGCAGCTTTTATACAGCCCTGTGATGTTATTGTGAAGGTAAGATCTGCCTAATTTATTAAAAGCCTCGATAACTTAACTGATTGTGTTTTAAATTTGTTAGTCTCCTTGTTTTGCATTTGCATTCAGCCCACAGTGCACAGTCTAGCATCAAAGTTCTCATGTCAGGTGTGTTTGAAGCAGACATGTAACTCATTTTAAATGCACAAGAGGCAATGCAACTTAAACATTTGGATACAAATCTCAAGAAATAATTTAAATGTGTATTATGTCTTCTCAAATGTAACGCCAAGCACATTTTAAAAGCTTCCTTTTTGCTGCTACAACTCTAAATGTCATTTTTCATTTAGTCTGGGAACTAATTGGTGCTGGGGTTTTGTGTGATTGTGTTGTGGCAAGAAGACACCTTGACTTTGGTTTAAATGTAGCTAATGCATGTTTAACTTTTTCTTGACTTTAGCAGCGCGGCTTTCGCAGGTTATCTCCTGTTGGATCCAGTTGTAACAGAGGCAGGGGAGAGGAGGGGAAACGGTTCGAGTCAGATAGGCAGCAGAAGGAACAGACATGGAGGAACAGAGAGATGCTGGGGGTTTCAAGACAGGCAATCAGTTTTCTTTTTGTGAGTGCTGAAGCGGGACTCGTGTCACCTGCAGACCAAACCCCATTTCCTCTGATTAAGTCCCCTGAAATATTCCATTTGTCAGTGTCATGGCCCCCGCCAGCGAGCAGCCAGCCATGTCTGTTGACTGTGTCATTCTCCAATTTACATCAGACACTGACGACATCATTGTGTCCCTAACGTCCTCCTTGCGTGCTGTTGCTCAATCCTTTAGCCAAGAATTTAAAAAAATTATTATTTCCTCTTGCAGGTGAACTATTGCACCTATCTGCATTGTTCTGTTGTCTTGGTCCATTTTCATTGCACAAAGAAACCAACACGGTTTGGATGATTCAGGGGACTGGGAACCATCACTCTGCCCAAACCGTAAGGGAGTCCGCCTTTCTGGAGTGTTAAATGGTTTGTTTGTTTTTTGTCCCCCCCCCCCGTCTTTTAAATCTGTTTCTGAAGTATCAACATCCGTCAGCCCTCAAACTCTCATGCGTGTGATCTAACCCCATTAGCAGCCAATGTCTTTTTCAGGGAGCATGGTTCAGGGAGGATGGAAATTTCAATCTCCCCTCTATCATTTTCCCTATCATTACTCCATTCACAGCCATTTCTCTCCGCCCTGAGTCCCGAGAGGGAGCGAAGCAGCAGAAAAGGAGGGCATCTGGCACTCTCTGCCCAACTTTAATATGAATCTCGCAAAAGAGAAAAGGGGGTGTTTATACATTATTAGGGGTCTATTATAGGGCAGCTATCACATTCTGCCTCTTCTCTCCTTCTTCCCTTCATTCCCTCACTCTCCTGACAGGTAGTGGCGGGCCGCCTTGATGACTAGACTCAATCACCTGTGACAGTTTTGATTTGATGTCACTCTTTGGGTCGCTCTATTTGTTTGAGCAGTTAAGAGGTAATTGTGTGACATTGTCGGGGGAAGACGTGCTTTGGCAGCGCACCCGCTGAACCGAGGGGACGAGTCGAGGGAGTGTGGCAATAATAAATGAGGGCTATTTTCCTCAGCATTCCCAGACTCTGTGTATGTGCACATCGGTGTGTGTATTGCAGGGTTACAGGAGTGTGTGTGTGTGTGTGTGTATTCGATGGAGGGGGGTGATGAGCCCCTCTGCCCTCAGGGAATTCAACTGTGAGATGCACATTCAGGTCGCCTGCACCCACTTTTATCATCACTTTTTCTGGTTTGAACAGAATTGTTTCCATTTGTGCTTTTCTTCATCACTTGCAATATTAAGTTCAGGTGTCGCAGGGGAACTTCTGAGTTCCCACGGCATTGAACAATGCCAAAGTTTTTTGTGATAGCTGACCTCAACTGATCGTGGCAACATTCACAAACACACTTTTCAGCCCTTCTATAATATTTTCTCAACAAGGTGGTGCGCCTAATAGTGTTTAAAAAGAAAAATTCAGAGATGCACCAACAGTTGTTTGTCAGCATAAAGATGGTCATCAAATATGGCTAAAGAAATTATACTGTGACATCAAAAACGCCATAAATAACATTTAGGACACAATCACATTTGGCATTGTTTGGTTGGAATGCTGAAGTACTTTAACGTTATTTGTAAAAAAAAAAGACACTGACTGACAGTAAAAAGTTCTGACAAACTGGTTCAGGTACAGACATGAGGAAGCAAAACATGAGACAAAACAAGCACTGACAGAAAACTGAGGACAGAATACAAAGAGGAACTAACAAGGAGCAAACGAGAATCACCTGGAGGAACAGGTGTGTGTGGGCGGGGCCAGAGCAGAGACAGGCAACGTATGATTTATTTTTTTATTTCTTTATTTCAGAGCCACATTTAGAGACATTTTGACAAGTTTTGAAAAATTTTAGATGAAGGATTCTTTGGGTTTGACTATAAAAATCTTATAACCCCTAATTTTGCTTTGCTCTAATAAAGACAAGATAATCTTGAGGCTTTTTGGTCATCGTGCCACTAAGGGATTAAAGAACATCTGTATTATAATATTAATATATAGTGTAACTTGTAGCAGTTTTAATATAAAAATAATTTCCAAATCAAAACAAAAACACACAAAAGTATTCATTTTGGGGATGTGCTCTTTATTTCTAATAGAAAAACAGCTAAATGTGTAATAAAGATAAATGGGTTTATTGTCAATGCTCTATGTGCACATTAAGTGCTTAAAGGAAATACATTAACAGACTTGAAGAGCTTTTGTTTGACTTGAAAAGATTAATTTACCAAATCCCAAATAAAAAGTAAAAAAAAAGCAACAACTGGATTTTTGTTCTGTAGTTAAAATATCCCATTTCCACAACCCTGTTTAATGTACGTATCAGAATAAAGTGACCTACAAATAAGTGATAATGACTGTGGTTATTGTGCAGCCACATTGGCAGCAAAGTCCCCTCGCTGAGTATCAACTGTCTCTGAATGCCAGAGATAATCTGGAATCCCTCTTTTCTTATGTAGAAGAAGGAGAGAGAAATTGTGGCTGAGGACTGCAAATCTTTGAGCCCAGGCTTTACCCTCCACACCCCCGCCCCCACTTCCCACGCCTTCCTGGGTCCATTCCCTTTCAGCACGCAGGAGGGAGGGAGGGCGGGAGGTGCAGGGCCTAACTTTGAGGAGACTCGGAGTTCGGCTCTGTCCAGAAATCAAAAGAATCTAACGAAGTTGGGTTTTCTTCCCTTGACCACATGTGCAGCACCAGCGTCGGCTCCGGTGCTGAAGGTGCCAGCAGAAAGGCTTTCTTACTTCACCATGTTGAGCTCATCCATTTGTTTGTTATCACAATCCAGGATTTAGAAAGATACAAAGCTGATTAAACAACAAAAGCATAAGAGGAAGATAAAGAACACTTAGGTAATGGGTTTAGCCTGCCTGTTTAGCACGCCAGACTCATCCTCTTTTCTCTCAGCTCAAAATGCATTTGTTATTCCTTCCTCAATCTTGATCCAGATGAGAGGAAGGGAACACAAAAAAAGGAGCAACGAAGAAGAAAAGAGTGAGGAGAAAAGGAAGAAGAAGATGCTTTAGGTGGTGATCTGCGTCTGGGAACCAGTGGGGCTGCAGAACATTAACATTAATATTACAGCTGCAATACTAACAGTCAGCATGACTGGATATTTTGCTAACATAACGCTAGTTTTAAAGTGCAAAAGTAAAATCAGTGGACGTGTTTTATACCAGAGTCAAATTTCATTTTGTGGCATGTAAACGAATTCATTACTCCCCTTAGGTGAACCTGGCTAAAAGCAATTTGAGAGCTTAGCAGTCCCTCTGATAATAACACCTCACAGAGGTCAGTCAGGAGTGATGAGGAAAACATATTTACGTTTCTCTTGCTGATCCCCCCCCACAACCCCCACCCCATGAAAAGAAGCCATGAGAAAGGTGCTTATTTAGACGAGATAAAGGGCGCAATGAGAGGCGGCGAACTTGGATTAGGGAAAGGAGACGATCCCGGCCAGTAAAGGCAGGGAACGGAGGGAGGGAGTTTGAGGACAGCGAGGCCGGGAGCCGGTGTCTGGGTCGGTTGGATATGGGGGGAATATTAATCTGGGTTTAGTGCGAGCAGGACCCCACAAACGGCTCAAGCAAACACAGCTTAGAGGAGGCCAAGCCTCTGAGAAAGTCCTAAATCTTCACATTAGCTCCCCGCGTTTCTTCTCCTGAACCCGTAAGCTCTTTTTCTAAAGGACAGCACAAACAAACCCCACCACCCCACTCCTACCCCCAGTAGTACCTCTTGCCAGTCCCGTACTTCCTCTCTCACAAGCAGACACGCACTTTCAAAATCAAAACGGCTTTGAGAATCAAGATTGGGAGAAACGTATAAATCTGGGGCCTGAGTGGATAGGGACAGATTAGGTGGGTCTCCCTCTTAAAGCAGCAGGATGCCTCTCAGTTGTGTTGCTCATTCTTCGATGTGGCCTACTTCTCTGTCAGCGAAGAATGAGAGCAAGGAGGAACACTTTGAGCTTGAAACGTGGCTGCCATGTTGAGAAAACATGATGTGGGTTAAAAAAAAGCTTTTAAATTGTGAAGTTTGGAAATTCTGAAGATTCAATTCTCATAGTCTTAATAGAAATTGGACAATATGGGATAATAATATTGGACTGTAGAATAGAAAAACTATTAAAACCCTTATCTGATCAGAGTTGGGATGTTGTGTAAAATAAAAAAACAACAATTTACAAATTTCATAAACCCATATTTTATTTGTAACTATAGAAACTGTACCATTCTAGTGCAAAATAAAGTAAATTTTAATTTGATGGCAGGACAGGGTCATATTCATCACTATATCGCACCCTCTGTTCTCCTAACAACAAACATCTAGAAACTGAGGAGGATTTAGAAATGTTGTCCTGGTCTTGAATCATGTAACTGTTCAACACTCCTGGGTCTTTACAGGATTTTTGGTTTGTTTGTTTCATGATGCACCAAATAGTTCAGTTTAGCACTGTTTTGCTGAAATATGCAAGACTTTCTCTGGAAATGACATCATCTGGATGATCTGTTGTAAAACCTGTAGACTTTTCTGCATGGATGATGCCTTTCCAGATGTGTAAGCTGCCTGTGGTAAAGGCATTAATAAAGTTGGGTGCATATAACATAGTAAAAAGTGGTTAGAAGTAAAAGTTTTGCAGTGCAATTCACCGAATTATTTACAAAATGATCCTCTGGCTGTTTCTTATTCATACCTCTTACTTTTACAGCCCATTGTTGCCGCCATCCTGACATTTCCGAACTATGTTGTTGCCACCAAAGTCAAACTTATCAGCAATATCAATGTCTTAGTTCTGTCATTAAAAAAAAAACAAAGCAATTAGTGAAGTATAAATGAACTAACAGGAAATTGGCAGGGTATAATAAAAAAGAAGGAACGTGGTGGCAAAAGAGTTACAGATCTCGATAGTCTGAAGAAGGTATCAGAAGTTCCCGTCGGTGGAGAGCGAGGGAGAGAGAAGGAAAGCCACCGAACCTCATCCCGTCACCCACAGCTTCTTGGTGGGGAGGGAACCACAAAAAAGTGTTCTGGCTGAGTTTCATTAACTTGACCACATGTGCCCAAAGCCCTGGTTTTAGAGTTAATCAAACTGACACTGACACACCCGCTGCAGCCTTCTGGGTCACCAGGGAGGCTCATCCAAGTCCCCCGCTGCTTCTAATGTTGCAGATGCACACAAAAAGTATGCATGCATTTTCTCACGTGGTGTGTGTCTGTGTCTGTGTATGTGTGTGTGTGTGGGGGGGGGCACACGGTCTCAAACTGAAACGCTCGTCTCAGTGACTCTCTGCAAGCATGACTTCAAGAAATGGCATTTATGAAGTTTCGATTAAATGTGTACAAGTGTGTCCAGAGCTGTAAGCCTCGTGACTAAAACCCAACCGTTCCAAGAATGTGGTTTAAACATCAAATGGGACCTTCAAGAGTTTATTGGTTTCATTTAAAGACACATTTGAATTAAGTAAGTATTGGACTATTGCAGAAATATAGAAAAGAATTTTAGGTAAAAAAAAGTTTTTGTAAATAGATCCTTGCATTCCAACACTTTGATTTCTTTTTCCAGTTTTAACATTGTTTGCCTATTTCTTTTAATTTCATTGTGAGCTTTATTTGACCTTTTTGGGGGTATTTTTTCTGATGTAATTATCAAAACATTTTCAAATTAATTTAATTGAAAAGTGAAATGGTATTGCAAAGAGTAGATTGAAATTTTAAAGGCCTGGCTTTCTTTAAAGAAATGTATTTCATCTGCTGCCTTTCCTACGAGTGTTTTAAACTAAAGTCATCTTCCTTGAGAAATAATGGAGTTCTAGTCATTTTGGTTAAGTTAATCATAAATAGAAATTAACAATTACTTTCTAATCGAGTTTTTGGGGCTGTGGGTTTGAGCCTGAGTTGTGTCAGGGTGTCTGGCTTAAAAAAGTCCAGTTTTTTTATTTTCTCTATTTTTGGTTTTAATACTTTTTCTAAACCCCCATCAAACATTCTCATCATTCAAAGAACCTGTATAGATGACAGTTAAAAATAAACAATTATATGTTTGCATCTTTTGGTCTGACTTGGCCCAACACTGAGATGAAAAGGTAAAAAAAAAACAGATGCCTCATATAAAGTGGTTACCCTGAAAAGTATATATTTTGACAAGCAGAGAGGGACTAGAATTACTTCATGATTAGCCTAATACTCTACATATGGGGAAAATGTAGCAGTTTAAACTTGACAGTGAGTAAAAATCCATTTCTATGGACAAGAATTATTAATGGAAAGGAGTAAAATGGGGTTTTAGATATGTACAGTAGGAGGACTGTTTGTATTTAAGCTCCCTGCAAAGTCTCCCACTGGCAGCATTATCCGGCCTATGCACCTGTCAGACAACAGAACATGACGAAAAATGTACCCTCATGAAAAGACGCTGAGCAGGTATTAGACAATCTTCAAAACATTAGAGACATCACAGCTTCGTGTCTTCATTTGCTCACATTTTTTTCCAAAGACTCAAGAGAAATTACTCCCTCATTTTCAACTTCATCAGATTTTTAATGAGTTGAAGCATTTTCTGAATGTTCACTCCTACACATTTGAAGAGCACGGCCAGGCTGCTCTGCAGGCTTTTCAGATCAGGCCTCGTGGAGGAGGGGCGGGGACGGGGAGGGGGGTGTTGCAGAAAGTGACCAGGTGTCCACCGAGGCGCCCACGCTCCAGAACAGCCGTCATCAAGGCAATGCCCTCAGCAGATCAATCTTCTTGTGACACTTCATTTAGACTGCATTAATGTGGAATTAGGACCCATTACGGCTATTGGCAGGACCTGACGTTCCTGCAGCACCGTGATCCTTGCTTCCCAGGAGAGACCACTGCTGAATCCAGCAGATAAGGGTTTTCACCCCCGCTGTAAAGCCAAAGAAGTCATTAGATTCTTTTTTTTTTCAGTCTCTCATTCAACCTTGTCATCAGTATTGCTAATCAAGTAAAGGAATGCGTAAGGGTTTTGCTTTTGGGGTCCAGATTTAAGAAGTAAAGGAGTTAATGAATGTTTGATTTTTTTTTTTTTAAACTTGAGAATAACATTTGTGTATTTTGCAAGATGGTTTGATGGACAAGAGATCATTTCTATGTATCTAAACATCCTATTTAGTTTTTAAGGACCAAGAACAGTGTTATTTTCTAACATTCTTCCAAAATCCCTGGAATACTCTCTTCAAATAACAATTCTAGGTGTTGTTGCAGCTTAGACAAACAAAAGCAAAATCCTTTAAAGTGATCCGATATCAGCATTTGAGCTGCAGGGTCAGGGTGGAGTCAATCATGGGCTGTGAGTCAGGTTAGGTCAGTTCTTTACCCCCGACCCCCTTTTGTGTCACCATGCCCTCCCTCCCAGGACTCTCTCAGCAGAGTTCATGGCAAGACCCCCTTCATGCATCCCGCACTGACCAGGCGGCTGTGAGGCGCACAGATACCCCCTTAAGAAGCTTTGCTCTCTGGAGGAAACTTAATCTCCTTTTTAAACACCATCCCAAGGCTCCTTGCTCACCATAAAAAGGTGGGGGGAGGAGCCGGCCGCAGAATATCTCCAAGTCCACATGGCAGCCCAGCCCAAATCTGAATATCTGAGCACCGTAGAGCTCAGGAGCTCCAACGCCTGCACAGGAATTAGTCCTCCGACAGGCCAAGATAAATCCCCCTGCTTTCTCCTTCACCAAGTCCACTTGCTTTTACCTCCTGTTCAGCCCCAGACAGACACTGGATAAATAGACAGAAATTAATACTGGGGAGATTTGGGCACATCTTTAAAATATATACCCACTTAAAATTGGCAGTTAGCCTACATTTGTAAAAGTTTCAGTAGAATATATTTTAGGAAACAGACTGACTGTGTTGATGGTTTGACTCTTTCAAAAGAAGAACGCCACCTTCCTAAAACCGTCCACCACAAAATGGGACACCACATTCAAAAAGCAGATACATCATGCAGGGGCGCCACCAAGGGGCAAAGGGAGGTGTGTCAATGACCACTCCTAAAAAAAAGATGATCCTCCCCAAAAACTGGTCCCCTTACAACCGGTCTAAATGGAGCTGAATAAAATAGTGAGGTAGAAGAAGGCAACGTCTTCAACATTACATTACAACATGCATTTTGTTTTTTACAAATTTGTAAACTGCTTTCATCTTCAAGAAGATAGTGACCCTGTAGTTTTCAACAAGTAATGTCAACCATAAATAAAAAAAAATATGAAAGGCGATTCCCTAAAGGCTGGTTCACACGACAGGATAGTTAGCCTGATTTTTGCAACATGCCCCAACTGTGATTCTTGAGAGATATTCTTGCAGTAAGTGGTGTGTTAGGAGTGATCTGGTCCACTGTACACACACCGGTGGCAACAATCTGCTTTTTAATGATTCATAAGAACACAAACAACCCATTCCTCAAGACTTTGTAATACTTTTGGTTCATTGTAACGATGTTGTTCTTGGTGATCGTTAGTATTAACAGTGGAAAATGACACAAAAATGCCTCACTTTCAAACCCGTAGCACTCCCTGACTCTCTTTTCTTGACCAAAGGGCAGGGATGTATATTAACCCTGACCGACTTGTGTGAAAATCTCTCAGCCATTTTATTTGGAAGGAGGTGTGACAGATTACTGAAGAAGGGCGGATTCTTCAGTGGCAAAGGGGTAGCGGCTCTCTTTACCCAAACACTTTTGGGCCCGTGCTCTGACATGCTTCTTTAGCACCCTGTCAGGAGACTATTCCCAAAGCAAACACAAGCAGAGCTTTCTCTCTACAGGGCCAGCCCTCATAAACTCCCTGAAAAGGACTTAGAGTGCTGAGGAGCCACAAGAAAACAAGATGTGGGGAAACCAAACAGACCTTACAAAACCCCGGACATGGTGACTTTAGCCAACTTAACAGGAGAGTGGTGTTCACTTGGAAAGGCACATTTCAGCTGCGGTTTATCTCTGCAGGTCAAAACACAGACCAGTGCTGCATTTCATGCTGACAACTGTCCAAGTCACACGAACAGAAAGAGAAGGGGAAATCTGAGAAGAGTTGCCAAATGTTTAATTTCAGCACGCTTATTCTCTCTGTACACACATTTGTGGACTATTTAAAATCAGTCACTTAACTGCGGACATGATGGGTGTAGGTGTGATTAAATACGAACTTGAGAATGATCCCATGATCTGGACTTGAAACAAGCAATGTTATTTATGGTCTAGATATGTGATTCTGTCTCAGCAACACATTCTCGTCAAAGGAGTCAGTTTTCTAATATGATTGAAAATGGATCTTTTTAGATTAAATGGTAGTTTGACAAAATCCTTTCCTCGAATTTTGTTGTTGTTTTTGCAGTATTCAAAACTGTCTGTCATGACTTAATTAAAACATTTGAATGAATTCTGTTTTTAATTACGGTAAGCTTGAGTCTGTGTCCCCCAGTCATCACACCGAAGCATCCTGATTCTGTCTTCCTTTAGTTGATTATAATAAAACACAGGACAGATTTTAGGTCAATAAAATGTTGTTGTTAACTATTTTAAAGTACAAAAATAATGACATTTCTCCTCTATTACCTTCTACTACATATAATTTGTTTAAGAAAATGTCACTAGTGTAAAAAAAAAACCCAAAACTCAACAATGTAACAAATGAATAAAGATAATGTCAACAACACAACAAACATTACCTTCCACTGAACACGAGAACATTAAAATTGTGAATAGTAAATCAATCCAAAACAGATGTTCATCTTGGTATTGATACTATAGATTGATATGCTCACCCCTATTAGCAAGATATCAACATTAAGATTTGGGTCAAGAAATCCAATCTATGACCAGCTTTATTTTACATAGAAGCACAACAATAAAACCAGACCTTAGTTATTAACCTGTCTGTAAGCAAGATATGGTTATTTTGGATAGAAACAAAATACAATTTTTTTAATAAAAAGTAGTTTTTGCAGCCATGTCTTGTATAACTTGTAATTGTCTTTTAAAAACACCTTTACACTTGTTTAAAGTCTGACACAGCATGCAGGCACGCGCTGTGTTGTGTGTAACCAGCTCCCTGAGCAATTTTCCCACTGCTGCTTCTGCATAAGCTTGTGTCCACAAATACACAGAGGAGGAGGAAAAACCTCTATTACCTCTGGAGTCGAAACTGGGTCAAGAATTAATTTACAGGTGGACGTATTGACCGTTACAGAGGTTCACAAGGTTGTACAGGAAGGGTGATGATAAAGCGTGTGAGGGTAAATGGAGGTAAATGGAAACGCGGCTCTTATATCAGAGTTGGACCCTAATGAGTGGGTTCCTCTAGGGGTAAGAAGGATCAGTATTTCAGTTTCCTCAATTGAAAAATTGAGCCAAACAGATCCATTTATTCATCATCTGAGCCATGGTTTTAATTGGAATTCAATTTAGCTCTCTCTCTCTCTCTCTCTCTGTGTGTGTGTGTGTGTGTGTGTGTGTGTGTGTGTGTGTGTGTGTGTGTGTGTGTG